>BMAO01028644.1:0-13637 GCA_019973975.1 Trichonephila clavata | reverse complement strand
TTACACGTCCGGCCTTGTTTGTTCCTTTTATCTATCAGACTTAGAGTTTTCTGGAAGTATTCTGGTCTAACCGAAGTAGATAGAGAGTTAAGGAGGAGTATACACATGGGTGGAGTTTAAGGGATCGCCTTTTTATAGACTAACAAATTATTAATTTTTAACCTGGACGGCATAGACAAAGAGTACAAGACATAAAAATTTTAATTATATTTCACAAAAAGAGGAATAGACAGCCAGCAAACAATAGATATTTAGAGGTTTTACACTTAATAAGATTGCGAGCAAAAAAACTACCATTTAATGACATATTTTCTTTTTAAACAAGTAGATTTTCCAATGTGTTTAGAATGTTAAGTGCCAGAAAAAAATGAATATTTCTTTTTAACCTGTAACAAATACAAAACGCAATGAAATTTTTTGTCTCCGATCATGGAGAATGGTCGTACTCAACAATAGCTAATTGTAAGACAATAGAGCATGTCCAAAAAGTAGAAGAACGTTTAATATCAACCAATAGACTCTAAAATATTCATCAAATTCTGTTGGAGCATAAGGTGATGATCAAGTGAGCGTAGCAGTATCTTCATGAGCCAGTAACAGCCTCCGAACAACGGTTATTACTTTTGTCTAGTGGTTATGTTACTTGGCTTCAGATCATTAGGTTGCAAGTTCTGTCCTCGGATTTTGAGCCACCACGATTGTTTAGTTCAGCTTCTAGTAATAAATAGTGATGGACATCTGAGTAGTATCAGGGTTGACAATTCAGCAGCATTGAAGAATTTTGAAGCAAGCACTGTCAGTATAAAAATACTGCCAAAGAGGACTGACATGCCTGAGATCTGCTTTTATAAAGGTTCAGTAAATTTCACATTTTCAAAATTACTTCTGAAGATAGGAAGTTTTTAAGAACATTTGGGACATAATTAAAGATCTCATGGTTATGAAATATGTTGCTAAAAAAGAGAGGCCGCTAAACACTTTCAAAGAAAGCAAAAATAAAAAGATAGTCTCATCATGGGGTTGGAATTAGGTGATTCGATGCCTCTCTAGCCAACTTTTACGAAAGATGTGATTCCTGGAAGATTCTGAAAAAGTTTGACAGAACATTATGGCTGAAAAAAAAATGCCAAATACAGTGAAGAATATTGTAATCGAGAGTGAGGAATCCCTTGAAAAACTTGCGGGGATGGCTGATAAGATTGTGAATATGACACTGAGTACTCTGGAATTGACGGCAATACAGAGGTAGCAAACTGGAATGGGTGCCGATTCCTTTAAAAAATAGTTTGAAAGTACTGTGACAGTTGCAAAGCCCCCAATGATAATGGAAAAAATAGCAGCTGGAGCAAATCTAAACGTCATTACAACCTATGAGAGAAATTCTGCTTCTATCATTGTAGATTTGAGAAAAAGTATCTCCCATACAAGTGCATACAACCATGTTGTTAGAACATGTCGGAAAACTTACCTCAACAGTAGATGCCCTAATGAGTCCTAGTATTGAAAAGTTCTTTGGCTGCAAATCATATCTGTTTGTCTAATATAAAAAAAACCTGCTGCTATTTTTCTATGGAGCACTAAAGCAGATGTCTCCATAATTCCCTACATGCAAAGGCAAGTCAATGTTTCAGAGTATAAATTATATGCTGCTAATGATACTTAAATACCCTCATATGACAAAGATTTTAACCCTGAATTATTAGGCTTGAGGGGGGCTATTGAAACTGCTATTTGTTATGGCTAAAGTAAACAAAGGTATAATAGATGCAGAGCTTCTAAACAAATTTAAACTACTTACAGTTGCATACAAGAAATTAATTAAGTAACAAATCTCTCTGTTTAATGGGAGATTATTACCATTCAAGATAACTATGATTTGAGCACAGTAAATAAAACATCTAATTATTTTGAATTGTTAAATAGATATTCTGATTTTACTTAGCCTAATTTAATCAACAGAGCTATTAAGCAAGTGGTAAAGTATCACATAATTGCAGGTCAGCCAGATATTTTTAAACCACGACAATTAGCTCTTGATAAGTTACATATAGCCAAACAAGAGTTCCAGTTTATAATAGAGAATGAAATAATTTGACCATCCAAATCTCAATGGCAAGTCCCTTGCTCCTCGTTAACAGTGAGGGAACATTAAAACCATGTGAGGATTGTAGAAAGCAGAATGCTCAAATAGTTCCAGATCACTACCCGATTCTAAGAATTGAAGACTCATTATATTTTGAAAAACGAAACATTTTTCAAAAATAGACCTGATGAAAGAATGTTCCCAAAACCTAATTGCTGTGGAGGATAAAGGAAAAATTGCCAAAACAACTCCGTTTTGACTATACAATTTCAAAGGTATGAACTTTGGACTTAGAAATGCACCTTCCACTTTTCAACATTTCATAAAAAGATGTACTACATGGATTGGACTTGGTTTTCCCATACTTGAATGATGTGAGTTTGGTGTTCAAGAGATTTCATCAGTATGAACTGTTAATCAATGTAGCAAAATCAATGATGGTATCTAACCAAGTAGAATACTTGGGATATCTTGTCATTGCAGGAATCTCATGATCTCTACCTGAGGAAGTTGAAGTCATAAGGAATTACAAATTACCAGCTACCATTCATGAGCTTCATACGTTCTTGGGCATGACAAATTTTTATAGATGATGCCTTAACAATGCTGAAAAAACTCAAGCAATCTTGTATTACCTGCTGAAAGAAGTGAATAAAAAGTATTACTGGAAAGTCCCATGAACTGAGGCCATATCATACTCTGAAAAATACAAGTCAGATCTTGCTGAAGCTGCATTCTTGTCTTTTCCAAAATTTGGACTGCCATTATCCATATGTTTTGATACATCAGACTTTGTTATTGGATCAGTGCTACAACAATATGAAAATAAGAGCTGGAGGCCAATAGCATTCTATTCAAAAGAAAGCTAAATGATACACAGAAAGCGTATATATAGTACCTATAATAGAGAGTTATTAGGAATATATCTTTCTGTGAAGCATTTTAATTATCTTTTAAAATTAAAGTTTACGATCTACACTCACAGATTTTAAGCCCTTTACCTTTGCATTTAGGCAGAAGAACGATAAAGCATCCACAAGTCAACTACATCAATTTCAATATATTTCAGAATTCTCTATCAATATTCAAAAATATACCTGGAAAAGATAATATAGTTGTAAAATGCTTTATTAAGAATTGGAACAGTTTCAGAAATTGACGATAATGCTATAGAGGATAAACAAGTCCAAGATGCAGAATTGCAACTGTTAATGGCGAGTGACTTTTTATTAATGTTCAAATAATGTACATTACCATCTGGAAAATCCCTTTGGTGTGAGATTTCGACACCCAACATAAAACCCTACATTCCAGAGTAGCTTCAATAACAAATCTTCCATGAAAATTATGGTTTTTCACACCCTGTAATCAGATTAACTATTAAATCGATGATCAAATATGAAGAAAGAAGTAAAATGATGGGCAAGGACAAGCATTTGCTGTCAATGCAGAGTGCACAGACATAATAAATCTAAATTCAGAGAATATGAAGTACCCAATGCAAGATTTAGTTGTTACACATCAATTTAATTGACCATCTGCCACCATCAGATGTGACAAATTGTATGACCTGTATCAACTAGTTTTCTTATTAGATGAAAGCAGTTACTTTGCCTGATATTATAGTAGAGATAGTTGGCAAAACTTTTTATGAGCACTGGTTTAGCAGATTTGGAGTGCCTGTGAAAATAATTGCAGATCAAGGAAGGCAGTATGAGTCCCAGTTGTTCAGAAGTTTGGTTGCTATATGTGTGATTTATGTAGCTCATACAAATTTTTATCTCCCTCAGTCAAATGTGAAATTGGAACAGTTACATAAGACCTTGAAAGGTGCAATCAAAGCACATAAGAACATCAGAAGGACAGAGACATTACCAACTGTACTAATGGGACTAAAAATGGCTCGAAGACCAAATACCAACCATTCTATATCTCAAATGATTTATAGTTGAAGTATGAGATTGCTAGGCAAAATTTTAATGCCCTGCTATTCAAACTAATCCTGAAACCTTTGTCACTCAATTGCAGGTCTTTGTGGAAGAGCTGAAACCATCTATATCTTCATCAATAAATCAAAAGATTTTTATGCATTTAAAGTCCAGCACTCATGTATTTGTGAAAGTGGATTGAGGGAAGTGTGCACTCGAGCCACCATACGAAACACCATTACTGTATTAGAGAGAAGTGAGAAACAAATTGCATTGTGCTTGTGAAAGGTAAACCTGTAAATGTATCAATTAATAGTCTGAACTAGCTTAATTGTTTATGACAGACTTAGTACTTAACAAACTAACAATTCCATGTAAACAATTGGACGAGAATTCACCAGCTAAAGACTTGCCTGTTATTTGATGATACAACCTCTAATACAAGACATGGTACAGAAATGAAGAAACCTGCAAGATTTCAGGACTGATATATTCATGGTAAAAAATTTAAGAGTTCATGTGATCAAATATCTGATATTTTGGTTCACATGATTTTCACAATTGCTTTTAAATGCATATATTTTATTTCTCCAGCATCAAACTAGTTATCATTATGTATATTACTATTTTGAAGGAATTTCTGGCTTTTTTTTTGAGATTCTGTGAATGATTATTATTCAGTGCTATTTCTATTAAAAGAAGTATTGGATAAATCTAATTACATTACAGAAATTATGTTTTTTTTTAATTGTGCTTTTTTGAATATATACTCAATGTTAGGATTCACACACTGTGTGTGTGTGATGTAAGTTTAAATTCATTCATTTTTAAAATGTCTATATATGTTATCAATAAAAATATATACATAATCTAACTTGTATTATTATTTTCTTATTTATGGTTTATTTGTTATATTTTACATAAAGATTCAGTTTTAAATATGGTATACTATAATAGGTTTGATGCTAATTTTAAAAACAATAAAGATTTGTATATTTATAATTTAGTTCATTTTTAGCTCGAAGATCAAATGCTACTTTTACAAAATTAAATTCATAAAAAATATTTATATTTTAGGTAAAAGAAAAAAAAATTAGAATAGCTAATTATTTTTATGATGAGAATTATATGCTTATGTTCATAGTGGAAGAAAATTGACTGAAAAACAAATAAAAAATTTCTTAAATAACCAAGATAAACATATTTTTTAAAAATTTCGATGAATTATTAAGACAAAAAGATGCTACAGTGCCATAGCAGACAACCCCCTTATTAATCATATCATTTCACAGCCATCAATGAAAAACAAGCTATTTGTCTTTGAGTGTTCTGAAGAAAAATATTCAAGGAGACACCAGCTTGACATTTTGCTGCCTTTAACTTAATGTTATGAAAGCAATTAGAGATATGCAAGGGATGTCATGGCAAAAATCGCTCTGAAATGTATTAGATGAAGAACATCAGATAAAAAAATATAATGCTGATTTTTCTACATGGCAGTGAATGATAGTATAAACAGTCTGTGCCTGGGTTATATTTAGATTTTTAAGAATATTTGACAACTTTAATAAAATATGTTGATGAAATTCCTAATCATATGTTCTGTCAGTAATGTGAAACATTTTAGTTTGTTGAATATAGAAACAATACTTGAAAATATATTGTTCTTTTACTGTTGTATATCTTAGTAGCATACTTGGATTTCTCTTATGGGGAAGAAAGGGGTTATATTCTAAAAAACACATAGACAGAAGCACCAAGGAGTAATCTCCACTAAAAATGAAAAATCTGTTGATTTATGAAGGGGTTGAATCCCAAACTCCACCCTTATATATGCTTCTGAATAATTTCATTGTTAATTAAAAATTAATTTTAACTGAACATTACATTTTAAAAAAAAATCTAAGTGATGTTTGTCCCATTCAACAAATGTACGATATGTTTAGAAAATTAAAATGCGGGCTAATTATATACATAAAAAAATACAGAATAATTCTGTGAAAAAGATATAGCTTTAACTGTAAATGCATTGATTAAATAAGGGGATTTGTACTTTTGAAAATACTCTGGTTTCCATTTAAACTACCATTGCAGATTCTTTGTAAATATTCAAAAATCACTAGCAACATATATAGCTAAATGACAATTTCAATTAAGAAATAACATAATAAAGAGCATTTTTCTATGTAAAAAATGAATAATTTTGAATAAATAGAATAATTTAAAAATTATATATATGTATATATAAAAAATGACTATTTATGCTGATTAAATTAAGATAATCCTATATATATTCTGAATATCATATACTGTTCAATTTGAAATTCACATTTGGCTAAACTGATTAATAATAGCTTATAATACAGTAAGTTAAAAATACAAGTTTTGAATATAAGATAGTTCAAATCAAAGATGTTTTTGATTTTATTACATGGATATTTAATAGACACATGAATAAAATATAATGCAATAATTAAATTATTTATGTACCCATAAATAAAGTAAAATGTAACACATTTCAGTATTTTATTTTCAATTAATACACACCAGTAACACACAAATATGACAAAACAAAGAATCAGTTTTATGAAAATGTAAATTATGTATAATATTCCCAAAGGTATGTATAATGTAATTATATGTATGTATGTATAAATGTGTATGTGTATTATATGTATGTATGTAAAGGTATGTAATTCCCAAAGGTATGTATTGATATGTATAATGGCTTTAAAGTAAATACACAATCAATCATAAAAATATATTTTAATACATATTACTTTGAAATAACAGTGTTCTGATCAGGATATTATACACAAAAAAGAGAAACTAAGCAAATATAACTTCAAGAAGGATGTTAGGGAAATAATCTCCAAAGAGAAAATTTCTGATGCACCCATGAGTACACCACTAAGAAATATGACAAAACAAAAGATAAGCAGTTTTATTAATGTAAATTTTACATAATGAACATTCGCAGAGATACTATAATATATAGATATATATATGTATGACATTAAAAGTAAAAAAATATTTAATCAATGTTAAAAATACGCTTGAACATACAAGCAATCTTACTTTTGGAAACAGTAGAATAAAAATATATAAAGGTGTAAGATTTAGCAATTTCTATTGAAAACAATTTGAATTTCAGAAGAATTTTACTTTTTAAACAAACAGTTAATAGATATGAAATAGATAATGTATTTGTTTTTACAAAACTACTACATTGTATATTATATAACAAAAAATCATTGCCATAATTACTGCAGACATCATTATGAAGTAATGTCCATGTCCATTTCCATTTTAATGACCATGTTTTTATAAAATCTAAAGTTTTTGCGATTTGCATCGCAATACCCAAAGGGAGCTATGCACACTGAGCAATACAAATCGACTTTGCCCGATTTGTTAAGAATATCATCATATTCTACTTCCATGACATTGTCTACCATATATTCAGTATCACTTTCTCCAATGATACAATAAAGATAAATGTTTATGACAACACGCACACTTGATGCATGTTTTATTAGAAGTCATGATGGATATTGGAAAGAAGAGACTTCAGCTCAAGGGCTAATTCAAAAAGAGGAGGATAGATTTCGACAAGCGTCTAGCCCCTCAAACTAGCGGCTATAAACTGAATAAAAATGAGCTGGTCTATTTATGAGCAGGTGAAAGGAGAACTGAAGCTAGGGGAAGTAGGGTAGAATGGTCGATGGGGCACTTGGGGATCTCTGATGAGGTCTTAATCCCCTATCTTGTGTTTTTGTTAAGCATTGAAATATTCTCTTGCCATGATTAGTGGGTGGTGGGAAAAGATTTTTAAAGTGAAGAAATTTTAGATAAAATTAAAATTAAGAAAATACATTAGATTGCGACCTATAGAAATAATAAAATTAAGAAAAAATGCTGGAGCTCTCTTTGTTTACGTTGGGGTGTGTAATTACAAGTGTGAAAAAGCTGTGTTGACCGCGGCTAGCTCCGAAACCGGAGGCTAGCGTTTGGCCAACATAGTCGTTGTCAGATCAGCAAGCTCGGCGGCCGGGAGAACCCAGCACCTTATACTAACTAAACTAAAAATTAGAATTTACGGGTCTACAGCGCGTAGCGCTTTTACCCAGTGTGAGGAGAATAGAAAATCCATGTAAGAAAAATAAAAAATCAAGTAACCCCGGCGTGGGGGCAGAGGAATTGGCTCCGAGGTGGCCGCGCAGGGCGGACGAACCGGGGAGAAATCGGGAGGAAGGAAAACGATCACCTAGCAAAAAAAGAGGAGGCAACCAATATGAGCGGGCGGGCAGTGACAGTTCACTAAGAGTCCGTTTCGGCGCATTAGAGCATTTGGTGTTGTAGATGTATAAAATTAGTGTTTTTTGTAGTATCTATGGAGGTTTAAGAGGCAAGGCCCACTTTGTAGTGGCATAAGCATACTTTAATTTAGGATGTGGATACGTAAATAATGTTTGTGCTTTTATTATGGGGTTATCGTGATTTTCAATGGTTCTAAAAACATTCCTGGCTAACTTAGTGATGAAACTAGATATCGGCTCCATGTGTAAATCGTAGTGTATCACGTCGTTTCTAACGTACCAAGGTGCGTTAGTCATGACGCGAAGTATTTTATTTTGAACAATTTGAATTTTTTTCATGTGGGTGGTGGCTGCAGCTCCACTGGGCGCAAAATTTGCTTGTAAAGTATGACTTTATTTTCTAGGGAGAGAGGAGACTTTTTCCCAACCAGGGAAATAGCCAAATGAATTCTTCCCCAGAACTTATCTGCGAGATAGTCGATGTGTTTTCTGAAGGTTAGTCTACTATCTAAGTGTAAGCCCAGGTACTTTACCACCGGAGCCCACTGTATGTAGTCATCAAAAAGTGTGAGTTGGAAGGGAGGGTCGATGGCCCCCACTTCCGAATACTATTGCTTGAGATTTGTCAACATTAATTGCAATTCTCCAGTCTGTAAGCCAATTTTCTAAAGTATCTAGGAATCTTTGTATAGTTTTTAAGGAGTAACTGAGCTGAGAACCCTGTGTTAACACCGCGGAGTCATCCGCGAACAGGCAGGTACTAACTGTGGGGTGGTGTGGAAAATCGTGAGTGTAGATGTTGTACAAACACGGTGAAAGGGTACTACCCTGGGGCGTGCCGCTTTGGCAAGCACCAAAATTTGAATAGTCATTATTTACGCGAACACGAAAGGTTCTGTTTCGTAAATAATTATGTATAATTTTAATTAAATACCCAGGGAAGTTGAGTTTAATTAATTTGTATGTGAGGCCATCATGCCACATCTTGTCGAATGCCCTCTTGACATCAAGAAAGACACCGACAGTGTATAATTTGCTAGCGAAACCTTCATTAATAATGTTAGTAACACGTATCAATTGGTGTAGCGTGGAATGGCCCTCCCTGAAACCATGTTGTTCCGGGGGAATGCAATCTATGGCTTTGCAGTGCGTTTGTATTCTCGTTAAAATTATTCGTTCAAAAATCTTAGCAGTGGCGTTTAATAAACTTATTGGTCTGTAGCCTTGTGGAAACGTGTTATTTTGCCCTAATTTGGGCAGCATGACTACATTTGCTTGCTTCCACGGAGTAGGAAAGTGATTTTTAATGAGGCATTGATTGTAGATCTTAGTTAGATGTGTGACAGCATTTAAAGTTAAGTATTTAAGAGCGATATTGGGAATTTGGTCTGGACCAGAAGCTTTTCTATTCTTCAGTTTCTTAATGATGCCTCGTACCTCAGAAGGAGAAGTGAGTGGAGGTGGTGTGTCTGTTGTGAAGTTGTCGAAATAGTCAAAGACTAAATTTTCGACTTCTTCGATCTTGTCATCACTATAAGGTTCGGCATTTTCCTGAAAAGTGACTTCAAGTGTCTCTTTGAAAGCCTCCGCCTTATCGAAATCTGAATATACCAGCCCACTCGAACCATGGAGGGGTGGGATGGCAGTATGTTTTTTAGTGATCTTTTTATGTAACTGATAGAGAGAATTGTCCTGGGGATTTAAAGTAGATAAGAAATTTTTCCAGGTCCTGTTTTTATGTTGGTCGATTTCTATCCTGATCTGTCTAATGAGAGCATTTACTTCACGTTTGTATGGTGGGTATCTGGTTTGATTCCAGAGTTTCCTAAATCTGTTTTTAGCCCTAATGAGCTCTCTTATGTTGTCAGGAAGGCGAAGGTGAGGTGTGTTAATTAATCTAGTGGAAGTGGAAGCAGAAAGAGCGTTAGCAATCATACTGGTATAATTTTGAACGGCTGAGTCCAAATCATCTATCATGGGCCGGCACCTTATGGAAAAATGATCGGGAATTTAAGCTGGTTAGGGGCATAGTGTGCTCGTCCAATCAGGGAGCTGCGAATCGTTAGTGGGTGTGTCTGGGGTTGGAAAAAAGTCAGTGAGTGAAAAATTTTTTTTTTCAGAGTTAGGGGAAAGTAGAGATTAGGGAAGATATATATCCCCCACAAAATCGAATAGTGAATGCGCCATATTGCTGTCTGTTGGGTTAGAACAGTGATGTGGGCAAAGTACGGCCCGCGAGCCAACTCCGGCCCGCGAAAGTATTTAATCTGGCCCGCCGAGGGTTTATCGACATGGATAGTACATGGCCCGCTACAATTACGTTTTGACGGTCGAGAAGTTTAAAGTGGATTTTACTTATAGTAGAATAATAGCATGAACCAGCCGCGTAGTTCATGTGTTGCATAATACGGTGTGCAAAGCGTGGTAAAATAAGAGGCGCGGGCGAGTGAACTCAGTCGCCACTCGCCAGTTGTCACTGACCAATCCGCACGTTTTACGTTAATTTTGTCTCTTGTTCTTGCTTGTTCGCGTAACGCTTTACATTCATAAATTTTTTGAAAAAAAAAAACACCCCTTTTAAAGATAATTGAGTATAAAAAAAGAAAAATCGATTCCGAGATTCCGATTGACTGATGAACATCTTTTCACACTGCTGAAAGTTGCTTCGTCACAGCTAGAACCTGCTTTCGAAAATATTATGGAAAATCAAAAACAATTCCACATGTCTCACACGTCTAACATATCAGGGCCTTCGAATAAAAGTTAAAATAAATATTATTTAAGGTAAAAAGTAATTTGTAACATTTGTGTGTAATGCTGTAATGTTTTTATAACATTAAAATTAAAAGCTTTAACACAAAATGCATTTTTTCTATAACTCTGGCCCTCTAGAATTTCTTAAACTTTGTGGCCCACCATTAAAAAAGTTTGCCCACCACTGGTTTAGAATGGTAGTTGCGAATATGAGCAAATTTTTTGTGTGAATAATTTTTTTTAAAAAATATGTGCAGATGATTCTGTTAATGCAAATGCTAAAAACACAGAAAATAATATCGTGTATTTGGATTGATTTTCGCAGCCTGAGCGAATCATTTAAATCTTTTCGTTCAGCGGTGAAATGAAGAATTCAGACTTACAAAAAGCAGAAACTTGCCAATACTCAGTTCAGTTTCGTACAGTGATACCGCTCTACATCTGGAGCCCTGGCTAGCACCTTATGCTCCGAGGTGATTATTTGAATTATCTTCTTCAAATAGGATGCAAAGATAGGTCTTGATTATATTGTACAACTGTAAGCTTTGTTTACTTATGCTTCAACTGTGGCTGGTGAAACTAGAGTATTTAGAATCTATTACTTGGTATTTTAGAGTCTATTGGTTGTTTTTAAAAATTCTTCGACTTTTTGAGTATGCTCTATTGTATCACAATTCACTATTGATGAATAAGACCATTCACTATGATTAGAGATAAAAAATTTCAATATTTTACGTTGCGATTGATATTTGTTGCAGGTTAAAATAAAATGTTCACTAGTTTCTGGTACATGACAATCTGAACACAAAGGAGAATCTGTTTGTTTAAAAAGAAAATAAATATCATTTAAATGGTAATTTCTTTGCCCGCAGCTTATTAATTAAAACTTCTGTATTTATATTTTTTGCTGCCTGTCTATTCCATTTTTTAAGATGAGAAATATAGAGCTATAATTTTTATGTCTCTTGCTCTTTTTCCATATTTCTTCGTTTACGCTTTTGTGTTGATTTTTGAAAAATGTATGTAGATCTTCCCAAGTAATCCAAGGAATAATATTCGAAGCATCTGGAGAGGCTTTTGCTAATTTATCAACCTCTTCATTTAATTTCTATTCCCTTGTGAGCTGGTACTCAAATGAATGTAATTGATTGAGCTATTTGGAGACACTCGGGTAACGTTGAATTTAAATTTAATATTATCGTACTGGATTTTCTATTAATATTAAGGATACTTTTAGAACTGATAAGCTGTCCGTCAGGATGACAGTTTTCTGTTTCTGAAACCAAATTTTTTAGCGCAGACCATATGGCGATAGCTTCCGCTGTAAAAATGGAAATCATTTCTTTCAGTATGTAATTTTGTCTAACTTTTTTCTTGGGGATTAAAATTCCTATTGATGTTTGATTAGTATTTTTAGAACCATCTGTTGCAATTATAATACTGTTATTAAAGTTTGACTGGATATAATCATTAAACATATTTTGCACTGTGATATCTGGAAGATCTCTGTTTTGAAAAGGCAGTTCATGAGTATAGATGTTTATTTTGTGATTTTCATAGATTGGAGGAGGTGGGGTCCACTGAAGAAAATCTACTTTAGAAATACATAGTTCTTGGAGCAGGTTGATTGACTTTTGAAAAATACCGATTTCTTTTTCTCTATATCTATAAAAATTATTATTTATATCCCAAAATAACCTTACATTTGGTGACCAGTCATTTAATGCTATTTGTTTAATAATAAATTTTTGACAAAGGAAATTATGTCGATTATTGATACTGCCATTCATAGATTCTGCTCGTTGTTCCTTGGGAGACCTAGGGCTAAACGTAATGCAGCATTGTAAACTGGTTCTAGTTTCTGTCTATTGCTATTGTTGAAAAGGAAAAAAGTTGACTTCCATAGTCAAAAATAGAATGGATTGTGGCATTAATATTATTCTAAAGAATATCAATTCTTGTTCCTATTTTAGAGGACGATAATGCTTTGATTGCATTTAAGTATTTAAATCCTTTCTGTCGGAGGAAAATAATATGTATTTTTCCAAGTGATATTGGGGTCGAAGATCTAGGATTTTAAGACACTTTACTTCGGGAATAGGTTTATCACATACTTTAAGTATAGGAGGTATTGTGCTTCTTTTTCTGGAAAAGTTGATTAAACTGCTTTTTTCTAGAGAGGTGGACAATTTAAATTTTTTACACCAGGCTGAAATATTATTTACAGATACTTGTAATTCGTCTATTGTGTGTTTTGTTCCAATTTGTGCCGCTATTATATAAGAATATGTCGTCCGCATATACCAGAAGATCACTGTCGTGTTGAATTTCAAAAATGTCTGCCATATAAATCATAAATAGGAAAGGGCTCAGGATGCAACCCTGAGGTACACCATAATTGTTTTTGCTGATTTTCGAAAAATTGTTCCGCCATTTAATTTGAATTGTTCTTTGATGTAAGAAATTTTGAACCCATCGTAGCAATTTACCTGAATATCCAACTTTTTAAATTTAGAGTCATACGCTGCTTTAATATCTAATGCTACTAGAATA
>BMAO01028643.1:0-15946 GCA_019973975.1 Trichonephila clavata | reverse complement strand
TTTAAAATCTCCGAATATAACTAAATGATATTCTCATGGAAGTTTCCAAATAATACTTTTATGAAATTTTTAAAAAATATATTATCACATTGTATTCGAACCGTTTTAGCAATTGCAATGTTTAACATAATTTTAATATTTCATATTCATTGTCAGCAATTTATATCGTGTCTTATTTTGAAAATATATTCATGAAATCCCGAGAGAAATTAATCTTCTTCACATCTTGACAGATATATTTCCTTTATTTTTCCTGAAATAAGATTTATGAAAAATCTTCATAACAATTCTAAGAAACTGTGTTTTTCTTATCGGTGTGGTAGATTGATTTAACTCCACAGCTGAGGAAATAAAATTCCCATGTCTAAAGTTTTTTTAAATTTTATCAAATTTCTTTCGAGAGAATTTTTAATTCAATTCCTTAAGATATTATTTTCTCTTATAAGATTCGAATAAAAATGCTAGACGATAATGTAAAAACATTTATGTGTGTAAGAAGGGCTAATGTGTGTGTGAAATTTCATGGTTTATTTTCAATCTCTTTCTGTTTAAAATGAGAAATGTTTAACTAATGCAGATTATAAAAGATTTATGGGAAACAAAAAGGTTTCTTAAGTAGAAAAAACAAACATTTCATTTGGTTTTGACAGCAGGAAATCTAATTAAATGCTTTTAATGTTGTTTCTTTAAGCATTTAACATTTGCACATAAGTGTAAATACTTCTTGTATAGAAGTAGGATGATATTATGTTATATAAAATACAGTAGATATGAATAATTTAGGTACATAGTAATAAATACAGTTGACTCTCAATAACTCGAAGTTGAAGGGGCCAATGAAAAACTTTGAATTATCAAGAGTTCAAAATATCAAGATGGTAGGAAAAAAACTCCCAAAGTTCAAGAAGAGAAATTTTTTTTCTAACACATTTAAATTTAAAACTATGTTATAAAACAACAGTTATACATGTGTACAAAGTTATTTAAAGTATTTTTAAAAAGTTCATATTGTACAGTATAAATATTAAACAGAAGTTAAAAGTCCTGTATTAAAAGAATACATTTATGTACTTGTAATAAAGTAATACATACTGTACATAATAAATTTTTTTGACGAAAAAATCTGTAATATTTTTTTTGTTTTGTTTATGGCATTCAATAGTTTTTTTTCTAGAATAAATGACGCTTGAAAAGGTTCCGCATCAACATGATTTGAAGGGAAAAGTTGCCTAGTTGGTTTAGTGAAACTTCAGCTTCTGTCAGAATTATCCGAGTCCTCTCCGATGGTCATCAAAGAGACTACGTTACAGCAAAGACAAGCAGAACAACATAACATAAAATATATTAAGTTCCAACCTGTTTTCTGCAGGACTCTACATGATTATGAGTGTTTGAAATATCTAGAGTTTTATAAGATCACTTCGAATTATCGCATGCTGTAGTCTGGTCAGCTACAAATTTTACTTTGAAATATTGAGTGTACCAAAACGTATTGTTTAGTTCGATATATCAAGAGTTTTCTATTGACTGAGCATGTACTTCGAATTCTAGAGTTCGTTTTATCAAAGGTTTGAATTACCAAGAGTATACTGTACATCTTATTTAAAATAGTATCATTTATTTGATTTCATTTTTTCCATAATTAGAGCAAATACATCAAAAAAGTATGCATATCATTAGCATATTTTCTAAATACAAGATATTTTAAAGCGTGGGAGAAAGTGAAAAAGTGTAAACTTGTAAGAAGTCGAAATTCAGTTTGCTAACACATTTCCAATAAACATTGTGTAAATAAATTAAATAAAACACGTTTTGTTTATTTGGCTGTTTATATTAAATCCTGACACACGACTCGTTAGAAATTATGAATGTTATGTTTTTGAATACTAATATCATTAATTAACTTTAAATATCCGATTATTTTTATGTATTAACTTTAATGCGCAAAGCATTTAATACAAGTGAAAAAAGTGATATTTTCAACAAAAAAAAATGAATGTCATTATTCTTCTAAATGTTTTGTTGTTTTTGAATATTTTTATTCCTCGTGTTTTGAATAGTTCTACAATAAAACATAAAAAAAATTGTTTCACGTATTAAAAATAAGCTATCGCTGTTTTTAGGGAAAATATGCTTCAATAGTGAATTAATAAATAATATTCAACAATCTTTTCAATAATTTTGATATAATCAATAATTAATAATCAATAATTCTGTTCTTTCACTTTCTGAACTATTGCAAATTTGATCTTTTTAATTGTACAGCGAGTCACTCTTTTGATAAATTTTGAAATCATTTAACAATTTATCCTTCATTTATTTCTTTTATGAATACGTAATCTCTTTTATTCCCTTATGAAGTTTAACCTAGTTTTGAAACATCATTTTTTTAGTTTTACACTTGTTGAACGTTTTGCGAAACGTTTTTCAGCAAATATTATTTATTATCAGTTATTTTGAAAGTAATAAATAAATTTCATTTTAGCATACATGACCAAAGCACATCGATAAAAACAACATTCACTACAAAAACACTCAGTTATTTCCGCATGTGATTTTTACGGTTTGCCATATATGTGCTTATTTATAAAGAAAGTATGCACTTTCTAAGTACTAAATAAAGATTATATACTTTTCATAATAATTTATTAAAAACATAAACATTTTAACTTTTTAGACATATTTTATAAAGAAAACACAAAAGTCTTGTTTATCTTTAATAATAAATTACACTTCAAATGTATTTTTAAAAAATGCACTTTTATATACGTCTTCCATATTAGAGAAACTTATTGATAAATATATATACTGCAAATTCATATTCATTTATCAAATATTACTACACATGCCTTGATACAAATATTATAAGATATATAAACTCTACAATCATATATATATTAATAACATTTACTTTTTTTTGTATAAAAACAAAATATAAATAAAAATAATTAAAAACAACTCACCTCCATTTATCAATACGATGACAGCAATTACAAGCAAATTGAAACTTTTGCTTTCATACATTTTCTTGAAACTTAAGATCAGTTTCAACAAATTCAATTAATAATTGTTTAAAAGAACTGTGAGAGCTACACAGGTTATGCAGCTGTGTCGGTGCTATCTGAACTTTGTTATAAATAAAGCCGATCATACAAGGAGATCGGTGACTCGTCAGGTTCAAAAATTACTATCGTTTATCGTATTTACACAAACGATATCTGCTACTAAAAGTATAAGCAATCTATTCTGAGAGACGGTATCATATTTTGGTTTAGATAAAAGTAAATGTTTCACTAAAACCTTAAATTATCGATCGAGATATATTATTATTGGGCAACGTTTCATATGGATGTATTAATTAAGATATCTGGCTACCCTAAAATTGTGAATTTTGCTAAAAATTAACATATAATTCTTATGATTTCATTTTAAAGATCATCTTATTAGCTTTATAAAATATACCAAGTTTATCATTTCCCGTTCACTAAAACAAAAACTACAAGTGTCTTAGTAAAAGCAGACGCCTTTACTTTAAGCAAGATGTTATACATTAAAACGCGTTTTACTCGAAATGAGTTTTTTTGAAAATGCTCAAAAGGGACAGCGACTGCTGAAAAAATTTTGAAAATAATTAACTGAAATTTTTATGTATATTTTATATAATAATAGAAGTGTTTTAACCTTCAGATTTATCAATCACTGTTTTATTACAAGATTTACAGCCCCTTATATTAGTATAAACACTGTTTTTTTAAGCAATTTCATATTATAATCAAGATAAAGTGCCTTAGATTTTGTAAAACTTAAAATATCTTTTATCCTGAAGGTCATTTCAAAAATAAATAACAGGGCAACACATCAGGATTGAAAAATTTAAAATGTGTTCATAAACTTTTCGTTTAAACTTTGATTCCTGTTTATGTTATTTTCTGTAAATTTTTACCCATTTTTCGCATTTTAATAATTATAATTTATTTTTCTCTCCTTAATTTTAGCATATTTTTCTTAAAATGTACTAACCAAATCTAAAACCCACAAAAATATCTCCATATCTAAATTTTTTCTTCAAAAAAGTTATCGCAAGTAGTCGGGTACCTTAAACAAACAGTTATAATACCATTTTACTTAAACAATTTTTTTTCAGTTACAAATAAATTCAGTGTCGTGAAGATGAAGAATGGACCTGATGATTTTTATTTAAACTGACACCCTTCAAAGCCACATGTAGCACGATATAACAGTCGAAATGACACCAAATTTGATATAAAGACGAATAATGACATTTAAACAAAATTCGGCTTTAAAAAGACTCCCAAACTAGAAGATAAGGGTACTTATGGCGCTGTTGTGTGTGTGTGTGTGTGTGTATCTTATCAAACCAAAAATATGCATAAGATACAGGTATCAAAACAAAATGCAAATTTTTACTGTATTATGATGCAACAGAAATGAGTCATTTGGGCTATAAAACACGCAGAAGGCTTTAAAAAATATAATTTCAATTGAAGTGAACCACCTTCAGTCAATATACCACTTTCCTTACCAGAACGTGCATTATTAGTAAGCTGTATTCTGAATCAGTGCACGTAATGCTTTGACGGCAATGATTAAGAAGTTCAAGGAAACGAGGTCACTGTATATTCACCCAGACAAAGGAAGAAAACACGCGTCAGATGAGAAGAGAATGGATGTGTAATTATAATTGTTGACGAATCATAAGAATCCAGCGTCTGGTAGTAGCTGAACCCGAGATGTAGCCCGACAATTGGGTATACATTTTCCCATGGTATGGAAATTTTTGCCCTGATTTCACCTCTTGTGTCCATGCAAAAAATCAGCCCCTTTCATAAACTCAAGCGCAGTGTTTGCGATGAACAACTAACATTATCTCTATCATTTCTGGCTAAAATGTAAGTTGATGATGGATTCCCGTCTGTTACAGCACAAAATACCGAATTCGGCCCCTGAATAGTCTAACGCAGTGCAAGAAACTCCTATGCAGGCACCAAAAGTCCCCGTTTGGTGTGTTCACAGCCGAATTCCTCATCTTGCACTTCCTTTTTGAGACTATTACACCGACAGGATTAATAACGTATACCGCTAACGCACAAATTCAGCGCTTTCTGGTGAATTTACCCAATACGCACACATGCGGCATTACTTATAATTTACATACCTGCCTGATAATTACCTTCATGCCAAGTTCCATGGCAATTTCACTGTTACTTGTTGGAGGTCAAAATTTTTATAAATGTGTACATATATTACTTTAATATATTCTTCTGCACAAAAAGAAATAATGGATTTGAATACTTGAAGATTGAAATGGATATAGTTGAAGTTTTGAAACACACATACACAGATTGGATGCTACAATATTATAATTTGGTAGTTTTATAAAACTGGGATTCAATTACATTATTCTTCATCTTTTCTGTATATAATGCATAGTTAAATCCTTTGGAGTATAATAAATAGAAGCTCAAAGTTCATTATCAATAAAAAAAGTGAACACATCTAAAAAAACATTTGGAAGTGCTTATATAATGGCAGACTGAAAAATTCAGTGATCTACATATGAATTTAAGGCTTAAAGGTAAATACGTAGTATTATCAATAAGTATATATATAATATTCATTTTTAAAACATATAAATAAAATAATGAAACATGTCTCAAATTCTGGAATACTATGAAGAATATTTTTGTAATTTTCTAAGCTATTACGTTAGATGTTAGGGAAAAAAATGATATGTATACTAGTGTTATGAGTTGTCATATTGTCATATGTGATTACAAAATTAAGGTATTTAAATATAGAGAAAGTTCAGGGAGCTATGAGAAAATTTATTTTATATTTGTTATTAAAAACTTCCTACTAAAAATACCAAGAAAACTAATGTATACAATTTTAGATTTTTTTTATACAAACTAGAATTATTTTACAAAAATAAAATTAATTGGGAATTTTTGTTTGTGCAGTATTTAAAGAAATTACTATATTTCAATATTTTTTTTTGAATTACAGAACAACGTCATTTATCCGAATCAATTGGGACCGGACACCGTTTGGATACGCGATTGTTCGGATAACCGAAAACCGAATGCAATCAATGCAGTACATGATACTGGACACTATACAAATATTGAAAATCATCACATGTGAGAAACGTGCTTGAAGAGAAAGCAAAATAGGTGCAAAATGTCGCAATTTTACCTTTATTGTGGAAAATAATCACTTAGTTTCTGCCATACTATTGTACACTTTCGTTTTTGAACGCAAGGTTTCTGATTCTCTTTAGCAGCAGTAGTGAGTAGAACAGCACTCTGATTGTTGTTCGTACCACTCCATAGCTGTCTCTAACGCAGTAAACGCGTCAGAGTTTGCTACTTTGTTGTTGTTTGTCCTCGTTTTCAGCCCTTTCATTGTCAAAAGGGTCGGATTTTCTTGCACGGAAGTCACAATCTGGTCATCAATTAGCATTTGAAATCCACAGTATTCTGCATCGCATGCCATCCAGGTTTCTGCATCAACAAAACTCTAAAAAAGAGCACGTATGCCACCTCACTTCGAAATAAACTGACCTAATATTCGCGCAGATTTACCAAATCATACCAGCTGAAATTCCCAAAATATCCCTAACATTGGGTTTTCCGGTCACTTTTAGCCTCACAGGAAACAAATGTTGAGCATTGCACTGATCGAAAACGGATCCGGACTTTGGTTCGGATATTTGACGCTCCGGATAATAAACGTTTGGATAAACGACGTTCTACTGTATGTAAAAGTAGGAAATTTCTAACATTGAAAGTTATTTATAATATTGTTTCTTATACTTGACAAATTGATATTATTTTCCACAAATGAGGTACTAAAATAATAAGTAAATTAAAATCTCTATTTTACACTTTATTTCTTTTAATCTCTTAAAATTTTTTATGGTATATTCTATAGTAAAATTTAGAGGAAAGTAGGTACCAAATTCTTTTTTCAAAATTGAATAACAGCATGCAGAATTATTCTCCTTTTTTTGTTTCTTGAACTGATATCTCTAATAAAAATTACTATATCTTTTGAAACAAAGTCTTACATAGATATTCCTACTCAAATATCTGATGCATCGTGAACAAAAGCAGCTTTCATCGTCTTGAATATTTCACAAAAATGAACATTTTTTTTATTTATATAGAAATACTTACAACATAAAAATTAAATTTATTTAAAAATAATTTATATATGTACAGTTGGTTTCAAATTTAAGAATAAAATATCTGACTTAGTAAAACTTTAACTATTTTAAAAGTATGAAATACAATGTATGTAATAAATACTGTAATTTATATTATAATATTCGTATATTAATATGCTCAAGGTTTTTTTAAAAAAAAATCAAAAGCGAGGAAGTTGAGGGTATAAACAAAAAATTGCGAAATAAATGTTGAAATTAATTCTTTCGAAATGAGCTAATTTAGACGAACCAGTTATATTTTTAGAAATAGAAAGCGTGGTCAAATTATTGTGTAATTATTAAGTTTATAAAATAATTACAAAAATATCAGTTTTATTACCCTCAAATTTTACGGAAAGTAATTTTATTTTTACTTCCCCAACTTGACCATAAGTCTTGTATAATATGTCTACATATTTAAGTTATGTGTGCATGAATTCCATGCATAATAAATGATATATTATACACTTAACGAATAACATTTTATCACAACTTATTTTAAAAAAAATATTTGTAATAAGACCTTTCTGTGGTCTTTGCTCTGATTAATTGAAAGATATATTATAATTACCCGAACGTAAGAAGGAAAATTAGTTATACTTAAATTTCACTGAGAAATAAGTATAACAAGATGTAAGTATAAGTAAAATCCATTCAAATAGTTTATTTAAACGCATTGCACATTAATTTCATTCAACATTTTCTTGCTAAATATTTTTACGATAAAATCAAAATTGCTTCACACGAAATATGTTGGAGCATTAGTTACATTATAATGGGTATTAGAATCGCGTCCTCCCTACAGTACTTTATCATTCAAAGAATTGTTAAAAAGAGCTGAAATTAATCTAATTTACATGTTATTCTCAATGTTAAATAATTTAAAACTTACATATTCTAGAATAAATGAAATTTTTCCAGTTGTATTATTTAAGAAATTCAAAACATATTGACATATTTTTCTTTTTAATGCAGTATCGTTCTCGATATTTGGAACGAATCAAATTACATAGAAAAATAATATGCTTGATACGCATGGAATATATGTACCAAACAAAATCCCAGCAAATCAATATGTTCTGACCTTTTAAATCAATCAGCTAAAATCACAGTTCATTGTTCTGCATACCTTGCTTTTCTGTTATATCCAGTCTCAGTTTCCACTGTTTAATCAACTCTAGTCATTTACTTATTAAACATTCATTTTACTGGCATTATCATTTTGTGCTATATTTTTACTCTTGCCAACATTCCAAGCCATTTTCGTCACTTCGGAAGGGATCTAATAGCAAGCCTGTCATTGGCTAGATTTAACGAGCTTAGCTAACGCGATTATGTGCTTCATAAATAATAGGACCATGCTGTTTACCTTATTAATTACGACTCCCCTAGATGGGTGCATCTAATCCCCCCCTTCACTTGCTTATTAAGAAGGGAGGAGTGAAGTGCTTAGTGGGGGGCACGCTTTGTTTAGGGATCTTCACACAAAATAGGAGCAGAATGAGATGACAAGGTTTTAATTATTGAGTGAATGGCTAAAGTAGGTAATACGGAAACTTATCTAAAGAGTTAATTGCCGTTATAAAGAGGTTGATGGAAGAAAGTTTCGAAAACGACATTGACGAAGTTTTAAGAGGGTCTTTTTATTGTGTTGCCGTGTCAGTATTTTTTTAATTAAAAATTTCATACCTAGGCTTGTGAAATTGATATTGACAAGAAAAATTGAGTTTAGTGTGTCACACGGTATCTTACGAACGTTTCATTAGGAAAAAAAGGTGTGTAGCGAATAACTGGATTTGGGGAATTCAATGCAGAAATAATCAATTGCATAGTAAATATAAATAATGTATCAATTTTCACCAAGAGTTTAAAAATTATATAGTTAATCAGAAATTTATGCGTGTTTATACTGAATTTTACTTATAAACCTTTTTTAAATTATAGTAATATTAGGAATAGAAAATTAAGAAATAACCAATCTTTACCAATGTTTTTTGCTAACACAGAGCCTCTCAGAGTGGCACGAGCATATCGAAAAGTCAAAAACAATGGTTTTAAGAAATTACAAATTTAATGAAGGAAGCAAAACAAAATATATACATTTGGATATTATAAAAATAAAATACGCATTCACACTAGTATAATACACTTAAAAATGTATCAGTTCTACACAATGCAATGATAAATTAACTCACAATACTAAATTAAGAACCGGGATAAAAATTACTAGTGATTCACATAGGCTTCACATGTACAAAATTTATACTTATCTTGAAAATTTGTTTGGTTTAAAATCACGTATGTAGCTTCATTATTGCACTAGATACATTTTTATTGTGTGAAGGGGGACGATAAAAATTATGGTTGAAAATTGGGCAGCAAGCATTGAAAGTTTGGGAAGCACTGCGTTAACTCCATCAGGAACAGAACTTTTATCTTCTGTATGTGCTTTCAGCTCCGAGTTTTCTTAAAAATTTGATTCAGAATATATATGAATGTAAACAACTGCACATGTTAGATTCTTGTTTTTAGTTGCTATCGTATTTAGAAATGCCAAAACCATAAGAACAGAAAACGTAATACTAAGGTGATATTAAGAAAGTAAAAAAAGTTATACGGATTAACTAAAAATTTTTTTAAAAAACGATGCATTAGCTGTTATTTAAAATATCTGTATCAGTTAGAATTGCATCAGTTTTATGTGAGAGTAAATGTATCGTTGGACATTTTCCAGATAGTATTTTGTAAGTTTTGCGTCTATTTTATTTTAATAATCATGGCAAAAAGAGGGCAAAGAGTACTTTTTTAATAAAATGAAAATATTTTCTTTAAAATTCGCAATTGCCTTTTTTAATATACTTATATTTTGATTTTAGACTGTATTTAATGTTTTCACTGCGTATTAAAAGATATTATCAATTATATTAAAATATAAATTTTAGCGCATTTGATTGCATTTAAGATTTTACATGAATTTTTAAATACAATTAGGCTTAGCTGGGAAATTCCCCGGTCCCATGCGTGCGTATACTATCGGAACTGGTGGACCTGGGGAAAAGCTTTGCTCCTTTTGCCGGTCATGAAGGGTTAACCTGCTTTCAAACATAGGTAATTCAATATATATTAATAACATTTGACAGATTTTTATGTCAATATTTTATTCCATAACATTTACAGTCATCTTTAAATACAATAAAAGGAAAGAAAAGTAGAAAAAAACTAAAATTAAAATGAAAGCTTTTCTTATGGCATATCACTTGTTCACTTAATATATACAACATTGAAACTTGTTCTCATATTCTTGAAAATCAAATGGAAGAGAGAGAATTAGTATTATAGAGACACAAATTACTGAAATGATGAAGAAAGCAAATCAGCAAACAAAAAAATTAGACATATGCAGCATAAAAGAAGCAGAAAAATTCATTGAACATACCATTGATAAAAAATACTGCCTTTCCAAAAGGGAAGTAACAAGTCTTTTGTAAAGTTATAAACTTCCCTAAAAACAATAGGCGCTTGATACACCTTATACATATTCATTAACAATATTATTTAATAGGGTTTGCTACCCCGGGATCCCGTGTTTTTTCCAATCCAAAAATCCCGGGATTTCATTTTTGTCTGAATTATACTTTAATTTTTTTTCATCAAAATTTTCTTAAAATTTAATTCTTAGAAAATTTAAGTTTTGTTTATGAAATATGCTCGTAATTTTTTGTGCAGTTATAAATGCTATAAGTAAAAAAAAAAAATGCATGCTAATCTCATATTGCGTATGGGAAAACATCGCAAACATCGCAAAGTGGCTCACTACAATACTTGCACAATAAAATAAGCAACATCTCAAGAATATATTTTGTCAAAGTTTCTCCCTCAACTAAATGTCATTAATTAGTTGCGGACCTGCTTAATAGACTTGTGAGCCACTTAAAATTCCATTACATTACTAACAGCTCATGCAACTTGACCTTCTCTCTCTATATATGTATTTTAAATAAATTTACACTTGATATATTGATTCATATTCTGATTCAATAACTGGATCAATTTATACTCAAAAACCCTTAAGTGAAGCAAAAGAACTAGATAAAGTTGCCAAAGAGAGATATGCACCCATGCAGTTCCTTAGATTTGAGACACTGGTATTAAATACGAAAAAGGAAATGTCTCTTTTTTGAAAATGGAGGCAGAAGTGTTGTCTACCTGAAAAGAACTTGCTCCAATTTAATGACGATAACACCTACTAGTTTAGAACTCCAACGACCATTTTCTTCGGCAGGACAGTTTGTAACAAAAATAAGGATCCGTTTGAACAATGAAACGCTGGACAAGCTGTGTGTTTTTAAAAAGCTTATTTACAGAAACACAAGAAATGAAGAAATATTTTTTTCATTTCATTGTGTGCTGTTTTTATTTGTTTTGTGATATTTTTTTTAATTTGTTCCAATTAAAATTTAATTTAATTCTTAAATTATGAAATTAAATTAATTAATTTAATCGAATTTTTAATTATGTTTTCAGTTTTATTATGCAATTTCAACTATGCTAATGAGTACGTATTTTTAATAAATAGTCCAATCGCGTAATCCCGGGATTTGGATTATGTAATCCCGAAATCCCGGATTGAAAATATAATCCGGGATTGCAAACCCTATTATAAACATCACTGAGATAAGAATTATCATTCCTCAATGAGCATTAATGAGATTTATCTGACATTTACTGGAAGTTTAACACGATCGTTCTGCAAACAAGTTCCCAAAATATCTAAAATATGCTCAATGAGAATTAAACTAGAAAAGGCACAATTTAACAGTATGTCCACACTTTTTTAGAAACTACTGAAAAGCATGAGACCTCTGTGGCTGTACGTTGCTAAGCTTAAAGCATTCAGATGCATTATCACACATTATATGGAATAACGCGTTTCTTCCTCATGGACCACGGTATAATATATGTGTTTGCACTTTCCTTGCTCAGGGCCATGATCACACCGGTATGATCTAAGTTTGGAACATGTTTATATTAATTTTTACAAGGTACAAGTTGCGTTTAAAGTTCAGATTTTTTTTCGAATAATGTTTCACAAAACTTTGAACTCCAATGTGTGCTTTCGGCTCTGAATATTTTTTTTAAAAACTAGAGATTCGAGATATTCATGAATGTAAACAATTTCACATGTTTAGATTTGGACACTTAGGATTCGTCATCTATTGCACTCTGGAATTCTGTTTATATTTTGACTAAGTTGGAAAAAGATGGAAAGCTTATGTGTTTATTGGGCATCAGACATTCATAGTAACAGTTTCAGTATATATTTTACTTTTGGTTCGTATTTACAACAGTAATTTTAATACTAAATTATTTTAACACTAAAAAAATAGCAGATCTTCATAGAATAAACGCGTAAAACATTTTTAACAAAAAGAATAATTTGTTCTTACTGACTCATTTTTAATTCAGTAAGAACAAATGATTATTTTTTTTCGTTGCTATCGCAACCAGATTTGCCCTAACCATAAGAACAGAAATCTTGATGAATAAAAAGATTAATTAAAGATTAAAAAAGCAAAATATTCGATGTTAGAAGATTTGTATCTTTTCAAGACATAACAAGTTTATTTGAGAATGCATTTATCGTTTGGGATTTGCGAGATAGCAGTTTGTAAGTTTTGTCTATTTTATTTTTATAATAATGGCGAAAAAGTGAAAAGAGTACTTTTTTATTAAAATGAAAACATTTGCGGTAAAATTCGCAATTGTTTTTTTTTAAATATAACAAATTGTTAAATGTATACAGCTAATTAAAAATGGGTTAACAGGCTGCAATTTAGATAGCATCAGGCCACAATAAGCCTTAATATCTGCAGTTTTGTTACTGCGCAGATTAAGGCTCGCCTAGCTGAATTATTTCTGTTTCTTTTCCCCTTTCTCAATTCCAATTAGCACTCTCTCTCTCTCCTCCGTCTCTCTCTTTTCCCCTCTATCTGTCCCTCTCTCTATATATATATTTATCGTGTTAAAATATTTTCATCATTAACAAAATACTTCTATTCACTCTATCAAGTTCAAATAAATTTTTAAAATTTGTACTGCACGTTAATACAGTTTTTCAAATATTAATCCATTAATTAAATTAAATTAGTTAATCACTGGTTTTCGACGCCGACTTAGATTCGTCTCCATTAATGTTTCAATACAACTCTTGAAAAAATCACAAATGTCTACGAAGAAAAACCGGTTTTTCAGCCAAACTAGCCAAACCGGGGGTGCATTGATAGACAAATCAGACTCTTTTGTAATTCCTACTATTAGCTCTCTCTCTCTCTCTCTATATATATATTGGGTTATGGCACGGAGTTCTAGGGGTATTTTCATAATTAATCAAACAAGCAATAGAAATAAAAATAAGACTCACAATTCCTACTTGAATGGTTGAATAGAAAGTATTTTATTAACGATTACAATTTTAACTATATTTATGGCCAGGTCGGTATAGTTTAGTTTCAAAATTATGTAAATACTAAATAAAAATAGAGCAACTATTTACCTTCGCACAGAGGTTTGAAGGCAAATAAGCTTATTTAAAGGTAGAGCGAGCGGTGATAAAAGAGAGAGCATAAGTCAAAAGATAAGCTGGTGAATCCTTGCTGCGATGTTGTCTTTTGTCCCAACCGGTAACGCGCCAAAGGGCCACCTTAAAAAAGTTATTTTAGAATGATGCTCTCCTCATTTTACCAGCTGGCTGGGGACTGTCATATATATACAAATATATATACATATATAGTGTGTGTGAGAGAGAGAGACTAATAGTTAGAATTGTGTGAGAAATGAACAGGATTTGTCTATATTTTTGTAACAATACACACCTGTATGGTTTAAATGGCTGAAAAACCAGTTTTCAATGCCACCTTTTGTCAATGTTTTAATAGTTACGTTGTTAGAACAATGTAGACGAATCTAAATTGGTGTCCAAAACCGGTAATTAATTTCATTAATTTAATTTAATCTATGGAATTTTATTTTGAAAAAAAACTGTTAACATCAATTGTCATTCACTACAAGTTTTAAAAAAACTTTGAACTTGATTGGATGAATAGAAACTATTTTATTAACGTTTGAAAATTTGAATAGATATATATATATATATATATAATATACAGAGAGAGAGAGAGACAGAAAGATATATAAATATATAGAGAGATATATATATATAAAATATATATGAGAGGAATTGAAAAATGAGTTTAAAGACAAGCTGTGACGGATCTATACACGGCTCTGACTAATACCTTGGGGACTCTTAAAGGAAAATATTTAAGGGGGTCCGCACATAATTTTTGAAAAATGATCTTTTGACTTTTTTATATTTTGAAAAGTTAAACATTTCTGCTTAAAATGATATATGGTTTATGGAAATACAATAATTAAAAGTATTTTTATTTATTTTTTAAAAGAAAGCCACTTTCTTTGACGCGTGACAGGTGCTCTTCGCGGAGCACCTGTCTTTCATCATGCTTAATTTTTGGATAACAGCGCGATTTGTTTTGTCCACAATTAGTATAACATTTTTTTACTTATAAATAAACGATTTTTCTTTGGAGAAAGGGAAAGACAACTCAGCACAATTATTTTTTTTTTCGTTTGGTTTGTTGTAAAATGGGATTATTCTTGCTTGAACTTGCTAATTATGAATTGTAATTTATTTATACAGATTTTTTTTGTTTAACCCACGTTTTACATTAAATTATTTATCAGTATTTTATTAACGCCAAAATTATAGGAGATCTAAAAAAATATTTGAAAAACTCAAAATGTTGGCGTTCAAAAAATGATTGCTCAAAACGTTCCGGCTATCACATCAGACAGCACAGAAACTGTTATTCAAAGTGCTTCAAAACGAAAACTTACTTCAAACAACAGTTTATATGAAGATATGGAAGGAAGTAATGAGAAAAATGTTTTAATAGAATTAAATTTATTGAATAAAGTTTTATTGAACTTTGCTGTTTGTAAAAACTGTGACCATTCCATCTCATTGGAGGCTTCTAAAAGAGTTGTAATTGTGTATTATATGGAACTTTGTTGTAGTTTTTGCGCAAAAAAAATATGGTTCCCATACGTCAACTAAATTGAAAAATAAAAATAAACTTTACACTCAAATATCACATTGGTATTTGCTTTCAGATCTATTGGAATAGGTCGTTCAATTGCAGAAACATTCTGTGAACTTATGAACTTGCCATCTCCACCCGAAAAATTGCGTACTTATGCAGAATTGTAGTTCGACTCTTCTAAATTACCTGTGAAAAATCAATGAGAATTCTGTTGAGGAGGCAACACGAATAGAAGGTAGCCGTGATATTGCTGTTGCCTTAGATGGTGTTCATGGCATAAAAGAGGATACCAGTCCCTCAATGGTATTGTTACAGCTACGAGTGTTGATACTGGAAAAGTTATTGACTATGAAGTGTTTTCGAAACATTGTCGGTGCAAAACTGCATTTAATTCTGATCATGAACCATCATGTATTGCCAACTATAGTGTAACAAGTGGAAGTACGGAAGTGAAAGTGTAACGGCTATATTTGAAAGTTCCGAAGCTCATCATGGCATTCGTTATACAAAATATTTGGGCGATAGAGATTCAAGAGGTTTTTCATCAATACTTGCCCTAAATCCTTATGACACTCAAGTAGAAAAATTAGAGTGCGTT
>BMAO01028642.1:0-48749 GCA_019973975.1 Trichonephila clavata | reverse complement strand
CTGCATCAGCCACAGATCCAACCAATCAGCGTGTAAAAACTAGGAAATTACACGAGTCCAGAACGTTCTTGAAACTTCAGTGATAGGAGTATATAATCTGAGATCCTTAATAGAAAAGATTCACATGGGAGTCATTTCCCTGGCCCTCTGCCAATCAATCACAGAGAGCAGCCTCTCAACTCTCTTCCAAGCAGAAATTCAAAATTTTTAAGTTCAACCTTCGTCGTTGCAACATTACAAGTCTCAGATATGGACTTGAGGGCTGTGTTGCAGCCCATTATGCCTACAGATTACTCGCATACCCTAAAAAAGATTCGCTGCTGTTTCTTCTTGCCTCAGCTTTTACGTTAGTTACTTTTTTTCATTCATTCCCTCCCTACGAGGAAACGTACTTCTCATTTTCACAATCACTATACACTTCCAAATTATTCTGAATATAAAGCAGCTATGTTCAAAATTTGTGATTTTCCATTAATTTGCGCGTTTTTGTAGCTACGTCAAAAAACGAGTGTACGTTCGTTTGTATTTGTTGTCTCTAGAATCAACATAAATAGATCCGTATTTGTAATCAGCATATGAAGAAGTAAAATACCTCAAAGCTTGAATTTCATCAAACCAAACATGTCCCGAGTTCAAATGCTTTATTAAAAACAAAAGTTAAAATTACATATAAGTAGCAAAAAAAAAACTATTTATAGTTCAAAAAATAGCTAAAAATAATCTATGAAAAAACTCACGCCTACATTTACGTTCACTTATAATATCTGTTTAAGACAGTTTCTGAATCAAAGTTTTAAGATTGTTTAGTTCCATGAATATTTTCCAATTACACACAATGAAATCCACGTCTCTATTTTTAGTCATTTTCCTTACCACCGTCTTTATTCCTAGTTGTAATCTACTTTTCCAGGACATCACTAATCCAAAATTCCACTTTAGAAAACTATGTAAAAATACAACGAAAATATACTAGACAGCAGATCAAAACACAATATGTACAAAGACCCATTCACAACCAGCTATGAATAGCAACACGGTTGCTTCGGAGTTCGGATAGCTTCAAAGTTAAATAATCGGAATCTAAGGAATTCAGAGGTTAAGTACCCGTCGTCTGGAAGAACAAAAGTTTAATAATCTCAAGCAATTTATCACTTGCGACCGAAACGTGCACAATAATTAAAAACTATCCGACCATGAGTTAAGGGAAGAAGCAATTGTCGAAGGAATAATAGCTTACAGAATAGATAATTCTTCGCTCTCTTTTTTAATGAGAATCCAATATTATTTACAATTTCAATAAAAATATGATGGTGTTTTACAAATTTAGAAGCAACCAATTGGGAGCACCGCATTTGAATATCAATCCCTTTTGTTTTCGTACAAGATATGACTAATATTATGGAATAATAAATAGCAATACATGTTAATATAACACGTATCAAAAAATGAAGGGAAAAAAAAGAGAGGCTTAAGTGCAAACTTGGAAATACAATGACAAACGAATTTAATATGTTGCAAATACGAATATTAAAAATGTGCACTTAGAAACGATTTTGCGGAGATTCGTTTTCAATTTTAAAAATTGAGAAAATGATTTTTCAGATGCTGTTCGTCTTGCGCACAGTGAGTGAAGGAATATTTATTGTCGCACTACATAGTAACACGAGGGCTATTGGTGACGGACTTCGCAATTCTGAACCACGGTCACTTGACGAGGACAACACCTAAAAGTGAACCTCCCTCCTCGAACTTCAATGACATACTAAACCTCCAACCACCATCAGCTTCACTACACGGGGTCTTCAGTGGCCCACGGGCTCGAACTGATGATACGCCAGCCATAAGTAGGGGTGAGTGAGTGAATATTAACGTCGCACTGTTCAGCTATACGAGGGCTTTTGGCGACAGACCTCGTAATTTTGAACCATGGTCAAGTGACGCCATAAGTGCGGGACCAAGACCACTAGACTATCGCGGTCATGACCCAATTCTGGAACAAAACGCCTTAGGCTGCGCGATTCTTGCACAATTTGTAAGAGACTTTTTTCTCAAAAAACTTAATTTGATTCGGACAAATTATCTAATCAGTCGATTTTTAGTAAACTTAAAAAAGAAAAAAAAAGTTACATTCTGTGATATTTTTACTTTTAATCAATTTAATCTCTAAATCAATCCAAATGAAATGGTGCTTGTAAGGTATACGAGATGAACATCTGATCCTTTAAAAAAAAAAGGGAAGAAAGGAAAGGATTTTATTACATAAAATAAGCATTACGACCTGACAAACATCTTTGCAACCATTTTTCCCATTTCAGGAGAATTTATTTTACATTATTTTACGAGAGTGAGTCAGAAAAAATAAGTTTCCCCAGTCGACTGTGGTCAGAGTTGTGTATGAAAGTCAAAACATAGAATGAGACATTAAAGATAAGACATAACTTTTATTTTTCAACATAAGTACCAAGTATTTTGAGACATTTGTAATACCGCATGATAAGCTCCAAAAACTCTCAAGAAAAAAACTCGGGGCTTTTTAGCGGAAGAAGCGTTTGACAGCTTTGGACAAACGACGGAACAACAGATGAACGTGCAAGACACCGATACACTATTGGGAAGAGGTTAACCGCGATTAAGCGGATTCGGAAAAAAAGTGGCCTGGGCTTCTTATATGTGGCGTTCTGTTTGGATGACAATGCGAGACCGCATTCGGTCACGGCAATGCAAAACCATATTGCAAACTCTTGGTTGGGAGCGCCTACACCATCCGCCATATAGTCCTCATCTCGCACCGAATGATTTTCATCTGTTTCCGACTTTGAAGAATTTCGCCGGAAGGCGCTTTGGAAGCAATGCTGTTAAACGTTTCTTCCATATGGAAAGTCCTGAATTTTTCCTGGGCGGCTTTTTGAAGCTTATCAAGTGGTATGACAAATGTCTCAATGTACTTAGTACTTACGTGAAAAAATACAATTATGTCTTATTTTTAATGTCTCATTCCAGGTTTTGACTTTCATACACAACTCTGACCACAGTCGACAGGGGAAACTTATTTTCGGACTCGCCTTCATATTATACATTATTGTGTGTTGATATATTCATTGGGTCACAAAAGTGTTCGTTGTGGGCCACGAGTTGGACACCATTGGCTTAGCCGAACACCTCAGCAGAACAGGCATGTTGACAAACAGTAAAACCCTATTTGTAAAAGACATATTGAATAAATAAACAGCACTTGTTCGCCAGCATGTTCGCCAGAAACTTAGAGGTGATGTTTGTTTGCTGTAATTGTGGATGTACAGCAAACTCCCACGTCCCAATATCCAAATTCTTTTCCTCCTTATTTTTTTAAAATTTTTTTTATTTATTTTTCAAGTGACAACTTATTTACGCACGTTTTTCTGAAGAGTGAATTTAAATGAAGCGTCAGGTACGGGTGCGTAACACTACTCGATTTTTTTTTGGCTCTAGTCGGAAATTTTAACTGGAACGGCGACTTGCGCTTAGTTTTGAATTGAAAATTTTTTAACGTGTGTTTTTTTAAGTAAAAATTTTATGCACACTTTTTTTCGTTAAGCTATATTTCTCTCTCTAAATGCAGTCGGACTTCGATTTAACGAACCCCTATTTAACGAAATTTCCGATTTAACTAATTTTTCTCTTTCTCCGATTCAAATGCATTTTTTAAAAAAATCTCTAAATAACGAATAACCCTAATTTTCTAGTAAATTCTAGTACAGTTGAGTTTTATTTTTCCGATGAACATTGTTCATGATCAATAATGCTTAAAAATGCTCCAAAGTTGACTTGCTAGTTGTATTAGAGGAAATCGGGGAAACAGTACATGGATCTATTAAAATCGATGAACTAAAAAGAAATACTCTGGAAATCCATAAATTTTTAAAAGATAAGGAATTTGTCTTGGATTTCCTTGGCGACCACAGTTCTGCAACGTAAAAATGAAGACGAGTTGCATAGGTTACGCTCGCAACAACAAACGGAATGTGTAAATTCAACGTATTAAGATGTTGAAAGTTTTCCTTCAGTAGATTAATTCCTTAAAGCTGCACAAATAATGGTACGTCCTGTGCCAAGAAGAAACGAAACATGAGATGTGTTATTTCATTTAGTAGAAAGAGCATTTAAGCACAAAAATGTGCAAAAAGAAAGAAAATCCGAGATTTTAACTAAGCTAATTGGCGAGAAAGCTGCTACTATTTTAGTTTTTATTGGTGATTGCCAGAAAATAAAGGCACTCATTGTGAAACACAGCACGACAGTAAAACCCTTCCCCTTTTGTATATTTAGAGAATTTTAGGAAAAGTAAACGGCTTTCAGGGCATAAGCTTTCCTAACCTTTTATAGTATACGACGTTATATAGATTGTATAAACGGTACTGACGTATTATCCGAACAGTATCGGAATGAGTGAGTGAGCGAATATTAACGTCGCACTGTTCAGCTACACGAGGGCTTTTGGCGACGGACCGCGTAATTTTGAACCATGGTCAAGTGACGCGGACGATACCTGAGATGGCACCCCCTCTCCTAACTACCACACCCAACCAACGGAAGGACGTTTGAGCTCTCGACAGATTTAACGTGCATCGCTCCCCTACACGGCGGGTCTTCATTGGTACTGGGCTCGAACTCAAGACACGCTAGCCATGATCCGATATCTTGACCACTTGGCTACCGTGGCCACGAACAGTACCGGAAACATAATACGAAAGGAAGCACATGGTTGTCGACTCAGTGCGCACGACATACGGGAAATAAGGGTTGCCAACTTGGCGAGTTATCTTGAACGTTGGCATTGTTGCGATAGTTACGTAAGTACTATATATATGCAATTCATTTAAGTATTAATCATGTTAATTCATCTCTCTCTTGTAGAGAAATTTTGATTAGATATATATACTAGCTTTTACCCGCGGTTCCGCTCGCGTTGATGTCTTCAAATAACTGTCAAAGTCGTAATCATTATCATTAGAAAGTAAATAACATAATATGGTAATTTTTTTTATTGCTTGACTGGAACCAATGAAATTTAAAAATTCTAAAATTGAGCTTAGTTTAAAAAAAAAAACTGAAAACGTAATTTATTATAATAATTTATAATAAATATTCAATAACCTAAACTATTAATACTTTTAAAAATCGAAAGTGTCTACGTTTAGTATATAATTCCTCTTTAAAAGAACTCAAAATAGAATATTATTCTGAGAGAGAGAGAGAGATGCTACTGTATACCATATTACATATTCTTCCGTCAGTTGCAAATATGTGAAGATTTGGGCATTGGACACACCGATCAAGCTACATATAGTTGGTCATGGGAAAAACATTGCTTTTCCAAATGAACCCCTGCTACCTGAAATGTTAGCTTTGTTAAAAGAAACAGTAAAACTGGAAATTGAATCTGTTTGAATTGAAACGGTACGTCAGTGGGGATACTTGGAATTAGAGGTATGATAACACTATCCCTTTTCATGAAATATGTTCAAATATTGGCACCAAGTATATTCTGCATCAGTTTTGTGATCCAAAGCCTCGTTCCTTTACATAGTCGAAGAGCATCGAGATTTGGCATAACTGGTACATTTAGTTTTAATTGAAATTTATGTGAGAGTACACCCAAAAGTTCAAGTGAATTTAAGAACTCCGTGGGATATGAAGTACTTTGTTCTTTATCCATGATTGTATTCATTGATAAATATTTCTTCAATTCCTTCCCCCCTCCCCAGCATGTCGTTTAAATTTTCAATGTTGATTTTATGGACAATGTCATTGTTAGGCGCCAATATTGATCTTGCACGCAACCACTGATCCCAATTTAAATTTTGTTGCAAGCCCGGGTAAATTTGAGTAATAAGATTTACATCATTTTCTTCTACATTACAAAATTCTCTGGAAGTAAAATATAACCTTCAGCATTTGCGTCCAAACATCCATAACCGATTTTTTCAATTGCGAATCTACGTCATTATGAAGATGTACTCTCGTATTCGTTTTCAGACTGAATTTTTCAACTTTTCCCCATAAGCTTGATGATTAATAGAGACTGATTTCATCTGCCGGTGTACCCCCTCTGGATTACAGGGAGAGTTTTTCAAAATATTAACATGACATATGACATTGCATGGCTTCCTCCACAGTAATATCTAGTATATCTTCAAAGTAATACCTCCATGTAAAATATCTGGTTCAGTATAAGTGAAAAATTTTGTGCAAAATATGAATATTGTATAATTAGGTTAAAAAAAAATTCAAAGCAATAAATACTTTCAAAACTAATCAAACTAATCAAAACTACTAAAGTTATCAAAACTTTTTATGAAACAGTCAATTAATATTACCATAGAATTTTCAATATCACGCGCGCGCAATTCGTTAAAACTTTATTTCGTTTCTCTCTTTAAAAAGTGGGAGAAAATTTGTATTAAAGTATCTGGAATTGTCGGAATAGAGAACTTCTTCGCCAACTTGGCGATATTTCTCAAAGTTTGAGTTTGACATTTAACGAACGTAACGTAATAAACGTTACACGTTTAACAAAAAACCATTTAAAAATTGCCTTTTGTAAAGATGCTAAATTACACTACGTTTAAGTTATTTAACTATTACACTATGTTAAGTTAATTTTTTTTTTTTAAATTTCCATTATTGACCAAATGCATAATCTTGCGCCAACTTGGCGGGGATTAAGCAACGTCAACGTTTTACCCTCATAGTTCCCGTTTCCGTACGAATATGGAGATAAAATATACCTTATGTTACTCGCTGATAATGTAGCTTTCCATTGGTGAAATAATTTTTAAAATCGAACCAGAAGTTCCCGAGATTAGCCAGAACAAACAGACAGACAGACAAAAATTTTAAAAATTTATTTTTTTGATATAAGTACCTTATATACCTTTAAATGCATTTAGTAAAAAGCTGCTAATTTGAAATTACAAACAGACACTTTAATTTTATTTATTTGTATAGATATATAAGCTACATAAAAAATTTAAATATTAATATTTTTAATTATTTAGACTAATTGACATTTAAATCACAACTTTTTCTAGATTCTTACGGTTTTATTAGTGTTATTTGTGCATGTTTTTAGATTTTAGTCTTATGTTAACTTAGTTTTTGGTTTTGGTGCAGTATCTTTCTTTGGCGAGTGGCCGATGTAAATGGATTAATTTGCCTAATTTTGCTTAGTGAAACAAGAACTATTCTTTTTTTCAAATGAATCATCAAAAATATTCTTTCAAAAATCCGTTGATAATTATTAAGAAGATTACTAAAAGATGGATCATATTTTCTTAATAAAAGCGTTTTAAATTTTCGGATATGTTGTCTTGAATTGGATGGAGCGTGAGCCTCATTAAAAATATATCTGATTTGCATGCTATTTGCTGAATTTTATTTTAATAGTTAATGAACGCCATGGCTACTTTTTAAGATAATAAATAGTTCTCCATTATCATATCGTTGCTCTTACTTGTGAATGATATTTTTAACAAAGAGAAAAATCTTAATTAATTTTAAGTAATAAAATTATCTTCCATTCGACGGTAAAAATGAATTTTATTTTCAGAGACACAAAAGACATTTTATAAAGGAAAACTGAAATTTTATTTAGTTGTTTTGGTCACTTAATTATATCATGTACAATATATAATTACGGAATTTCACAATAGACCTCGTTTGTGTGTAGTTCTTTTAAACTATATGTAAAAAAAGGATATATATATAGACATTGATTACTCGTATTTTTGTACCTTTCATCCAAACTTCTATTGTCAGTAAAGAAAAGAGACAGTCAACTTTTAATGAGTAGCGCTAAAGGCTGTATCAGATAATTAAATCTAACTTTGTTTACGAAGAAAAGTTGCGTCAAAAAGTCCCTGAATAACTAAGGAGTGCTAAAATTATAAGAGACAGTAAACTTAACAAAATGCCTACGCATCATTCTTATAATTAAAAAAGGGGATTAAATAGATTTTGGGCGGGCATAGCATTATTTTCTTTTAGTTTGAGATGGTAGAAGTAAAAAAATAGTATATTGGAAGTATAATTAATCACACAAAAAAACAAAGGTAGGGGGGGGAAGTAAATGGAAAGTTTTTTATGTATTTTTCTTAAAAAAGGCAAGAAAAAAATCAAGAAATAAAAAAAGAAATTTTATTTTTATGCGAGTGAGTAAAAAAAGAAAACTTAAGTAACAAAACCTAAGTTATAAAAGTTAATTACTTTTGGACTACTCGTATAGCACATTATACCATACCTTTAGCAGCTTGTTGCAGTTGTGGCGGTGGTATCCATATAAGCCACTGTCTCCGGACTGAAGTGATCGTTTTGGTTCAGGGATAAGTCATGAGCTTACGAATCAGAAGGTACCGAGAACGAATCTCCTTCATTGGTGACCCTGTGAACTTCGAACAAACGCAACCTTCACGCGGCAATCCTAGCGCCATCTATCCACTGCAAATGCGACCAAGCTGTCAGACACATGACGCAGCCAACAAGCCGCATTGCACGAATGACGCAACCAACAAACCGTCTCTCACGAATGACGCAACCATCAAACCGTCACACACGAATGACGCAATCTTCAAACCGTCACAACTTAATAACAAGACAACTCACACACTCGCTATGTGTGGCGATGGTGTACATATAAGCCACTTACTACCTCCAGACTGAAATGATCATTTTGGTCTTGATATAAGTGATGTGCTTGAGAATCAGAAGGTACCGAAAACAAATCTCCTTCACAGTTACATTAACACACATTATGCTTAAGTTACATGTTACTTACGGACATATTTAAATGTGTCAAATATTACAAACATGATCGTTTCTTTTTCTCCCAAGTGTCAAATATGACCCACAAAATCGTTTCTTTTTCTCCCAATTTCCCAATCACACTAACAAAAAAAAATCCATGGATTCAACGCGAAAATGAGAATAAATGTAATTCATGAATTAAAGTCCATTCGAGCAATTTGAGGACTATTGGAAATATGAATGAGTGTTTATTAACGTCACTCTATAAAGCAACACGAGAGTCATCTCAACTTTATTTTTTCGTAATGGTCTTGTTCCAAAAAAAGCACAATAAAATTTTCAAACTTTTATGCTAAATTTCAAATAAATCGGTGCATGGCATTAAACTTTTGAAAAATAGCTGCTTTTAAATAACACAAAAGTAGATATTGCAATTTTTTACTGTTTTTATTAGAATTTCTGGAGCCCTTCGAACTGGGGAGATAAATTCTTGACAATAGAGTGACTGGCGACGAAACATAGGCCACACAACATACACGGAAGAGACTGAAAGATAATCAATGCAGTGGCGACATCTCTTATCACTATCAGCAAAAAATTCTCAAAACCCATGGTCTCCCTTTTTAGAATTTGGAATGGATTTTTCACTTTGACTTTTCACACCTTTAGATTTTTCATCTTTTCACTCTTTGAGATCGTTTATGGGATGAAAAACGTTTTCTATCAACGATCAGGTCTCGAGTGCCGCCAAAAAAAGGACCAAAGAGACGGAGGCAGACATTTTTGATGAAAGATAAGAAAGCTCATCCCTCGACTGACAAGGTACATTGAGAAAGAATGCGACTAGTTCAAAAGTAGCGTTTGATGCACATATATTGCATAGTTTTCAAAAATATCTTTCTATGTTAAAAACATCGGTTAGTCTTATTATCTAAGCACACATTGTAATATGGAATCATGATCAAATGATGAGGACGATACCAGCGCTGGTACTTCACTCGCCTACTTTCCACACCACACTACGTGATGATTTTGAGGCTGATTTCTATTTTTTAGCGCTACAATTTTTTTTAGGTAACGGGTGCTTAGCAAAACTAGAAGATGATCCCACGGATATATTTGAACATTGTTGGTCGAAACGTTTGCAAGCATAAGGGGGGGGGGGCGCCTTACATCGGATAGAAGTCACAGACCGAGAATTTCAGAATAGTATACAGTCCCATTCATAAAATGCAACGGATTGAATGAAAGAATGCAAAGTCATCATTCACTAAAATATAGAAGTTGTGGTAGCCTAGTTGGTAAAGTGCTGGATTAATAACATAAGAATGGTGGGTAGTTTTCCAAAAATCGGGTACTAATGTCCATAAATTAAGAATAATGCCAGTTCTGGCAGACACAATAAAAAAGGTTCAGAAGGAAAACAAACGACTTGTTCATGTGAAGACCCTTTACTAAACAAAAGATAGTTTATGTATAATAACATTCATAAAAACTAAGATTTTTGCTCTCTGGAGCAATCATGAAGGGAAAAAAATACCCTCTTTGCAAAAACTTAATATTACATGGTTGGTGTGATGATTAATACATTCTATGTCTACATTGTACAGGCATGCTGAGTATCAAATTATCGAGCTCTGATCTTGGGAAGGATTATTCCACTCAGTAAGCAATGCACTCCGAAATTCCAGTACAAACGTAGGAGGTGGTTGATGGACGCAACTCGTCCCCCACATATTCTATCAGATTCAAGTCAGAAGGGAATGCTGGCTATTCCATACAGGTGATACCCTAAGATTTAAAGGCATTCGTTTACGACGTTTGCTCGATGAGGATGGGCGTCGTCATCCATAAACACAAAGTATGTATCATAGCATCCTTAAACAAACATACATGTCGTTTCAGAATAATGACCCAATAAATTTGGCCCGGTATAGTTCCGATTTGAAAATGCAGATCTCTTCTGCAGTCCAGTATAATTTCCCCCAAACAAGCAATCATGTCACAACGTAATGACGCCGTTCATCGTACCTGGTGTTCTCCATATGAAAGTCTGGCGTGAATCGGACAGAAAACTAAACCTGGACAGGTCGGAAAATATCAGACAAGCCCACTGTGTTGATGTCCACGCGCACAAACGTTATATGTTCTCTACTCCAGGTTAACCGCTTGCGACATGAGTTGGTGAGAGCGGAACATATCAGACAGGCCTGCGAGCATATAGACCATAGATTCTCAACGTGGGCGATAACACCCCCTTGTGGGCATCTGAGGCTTTCAGGGGGGCAGTAAAAATCCCAGAGAAAATTAGGGGGCATTAAAATGAATGACAAGGAGGGCTTGGGCAGAGTAACCAAGTATAGTAAAAAAAAGACTTAAAAAAATACGCTGATTATGTACTAACAAAAATAAACTTTAATACTGTTTACCTTATGTTGATTGTATTTAAATATTTCTATATCACATGTACAAAAACTCACATATTTCGGTAGTTCAGGAAGTGGATGAAAAATATTACATTACACATTTAGACCTACTTTAAATTGAATGATATAATGCATTTTAATTTCTGTAGTGCACGCGTTGTCTTTGTCTGTGAGCAATAGAAAAAATTTTCGTCCACTGCATTTCATTACGTAAATTATCCATGAAAAATAATTAAATATGTTAACAAGGAATTAACGTGTGATTCTTTAAAGGTTGAAACTGTCAATTTATATTTATTTTGATAGCAACAGTTTATGAATTACTCCGTATCGTCAAAACCCCTGCCTGTCTTTATAACAGGTAAGCTAAAACACCTTTATTCCACTCTTTTAAATAAAGAAGAAATTCAGTAGTGTCTCAATTCCAACAATATCCTAATTAAAATATATAATATTACACATTTAAATATATTTGTGGCAATAGCTATTTCAGATTCACAAGTAAAAGAAAATCGGAACTTTAGAAAAAAAAATTAAATTAAAAAAATATATTCTATTAGAAATAGAATATTTTTTTTAAAAATTTAACTCTTGTTTTCACCATGTAATATGTGCACTCTTAGTTCTCTAGAGCGGGAGGGGGAGGTATCGAAATATTCACTAGAAAAGGGGGCTCAAGTTCAAAAAAGGTTGGGAACCTATGATATAGACCAATATGTCCCAAATTTCTCTACAAGATTTCCCTTGAAATTGTCGCACCCATGGCTGCAGATAGCTGGCGATGGATAGAGCAGATAGGTCGGATGCTGAGCTCCGTCTGTTTCTTTTGCCAATAACTACCCAGTAACGGTCTTCATTTGGCCTTGGACCTCTGAGGCGACATAAATAACGACAACCTCGGAGGCTTCCATCTGAGTACGCCCACATTCTAGGCAGCCGACAACTCTACCATGTAAAAAACCATCCACGTGTGTACTCTGCATCATAGCTATTATTTTATGGCACTCAAAAGTTTACAGAACGATTGTGAAAAAATTTACTTCTTTGCCACCATTCCTTATACACTCCTCTCTTACGCTCCAATCATTGTGACGAACTATAGGCGTCATACGGTGCCTTCCTGTAATTTGCGTATTATTTTTGAAGAGTTGTTTGGATAACTACAAATGAAATTTTTATTCTAAAATTCAATTTCCATGTGATTTTGAATTACCCTTAATTTATGGACATTAATGTAGTTGTAAAATTTCGCCTAGGGCGAAAACATTAGACTGGCCACTAAAGATATATTTGACCGATTTCAAAATCATGTCAAAAACGAGTAGCGTACCGATATCCAATTAATTATAAAAATTATTACATAGATGGATGATACACGTTAAATTTGTCAAAATTCAACATCCTATGATGGCATGTTCTGAGAATTAGAAGAATGGTGCTTAAATCCTTGGCACACGACAATAGTTCAAAATGGCGAGGTCCGTCACTAATACTTCTCCAAGTTACTTTTAATGCAACGTACTTTAATGTTACTTTTAATGCATGCGATACCAGTATGAAGAAGTCCTCGTTAAACCATGAAAGAAAAACACCGAAAGAGATTGCTAGATGTTCTTGAAATCTTCAGTATTATTACGCAGCACACTCTGAATATATGCATCCCACATCAATACAATAATTTATACAACATATATTACGTGTTTAAATATTAAAAAAGTACTACAATAACAAATCTGAAGACTTCCCACGCTTTACAAAGATTATATTCATTTTTATAATCGCAAAGCGAAGAAAAAAAATATTTTAAAAGTAACTATCTCATCCATCAGATAATGCAGTATAACTGTCTTCCCATAACCATTTTCGTCATTAACTGCTCAAAGCTTTAGTTATCAAGGACAAAATAGTTTAGCACAAAGCGCATATAAAAGATTAATGGTTCATTGGTACGAAAGCATGCGAAAGATTATCTTAATTCAAATTTAAATGAACGCGAAGCGACACACTATCAGGCTTTATCAACAAAAGCTTCCATGAGCGGAAATTTCGAAATAAGTAGTTTAATTGAAGTTCTTCCGATGCTACATTCTCTTAAATTTGGCACGTTTCTAGGAGCGTTGAAATAAAGTTTTAATTAAAACAGCGGGGCCGATAAGAATCAAATGCATATCTACAGCCTTTGGTTGAGGATTAACCATTAGTAAACTGAAAGATTCTTTTTTATTGTTATTAACGTCGCGTTTTGAAGCTAGACGAGAGCTATTGGTAACGAACCTCATTGTTCCGAGCCACGGTCATTCTTCTGAGCAAATTAATTTTTAAGCAATTTGTGCATTTTTTTAATATAAGAATTCAAATTTAAATTTATCTGAAGTACCTAATTATTTTCTTAAAATACTGTCAAGGGAAAAAAAATCCTAACTTCTCATTGTTTTTAATAATACTGAGAACACACAGGTAAAGAGTGGAATAGTTTATTGATATCTCATTTAAGAGTGACCGCAGCAGCCTAGTGGTCATGTTCACGGACTCGTGACCGGCGTGTCATGAATTTGAGCTCCAGTGACACTGAGTGACTTTTTATTTAATTATTTTCTGCGTTGGATTACAAAGCAACACAAGGGTTATTGGCAACGGACCTCACAATTTTGAACCTCTGTCAAGTGACGAGGATGACGTTTGAGATATCACCTCCATCTCCTTACTACTACAAAACACCAACGGTAGGACATTCTGCCTCTAAAGATTTGACATCCATCAGCTCCTCTACACGGTGGGTCTTTAGTAACACGAGAGCTCGAATTCATAACATGCCAGACAAGAATTCGTGATCACAACCACTTTGTGTACTATTAACCGAAACATTTTATCAATGTCATGATGTGGATGTAAAGAGTGGAGTCAACTTTATCATCTGACCTTGGCTCAAAATTACGAACCAAATCGGGGAAGGAATGGTCCAAGAATTTTTTGATGAAACAGAGTTTTCTAGATACAGTAGAACGTCGTTTATCCGAACGTTTATTATCCGGAGCGTCAGATATCCGAACTTTGGTCCGGATATATTTGAACTGTTGAACAGTGCAATGATCAACAGATGCCTTCGAATGAGGCCAAAAAGTGACGGAAAAACCCAAGGTGAGGGATATTAGGGGAATTTCAGTTGTGTGATTTGTTAAACATCTTCGGGGAAAATATTAGGTCAGCTTGCTTCCAAAAAAAGGTGGGGGTGTATACGTGCCCTTTTGTTGAGTTGTGTTGATGTAGAAACCTGTATGGCATGCGATGCAGAAGACTTTGGATTTCAAATGCTAAATGATGACGAGATTGTGACTTCAGAGCAAGAAGAATCCGACCCTGTCGACGATGAAATGGATGAAGACGAGGACAACAACAACGAAAGTAGCAAGGGTCCATCAAATGCTGTCGCGTTTTCAGCGTTAGAGACAGCTATGGAGGTGTTACGAGCAACAATCAGAGTGCTGTCCTACTCAACTACTGCTGCTGAAGAGAATCAGACCTTGCAGCATAAAAACGAAGGTGTACAATGGTACAGCGAAATATAAGTGGTTATTTTCCATAATAAAAGTAAAATTGCGACACTTTGCACCTATTTTGCTTTTTCTTCAAGCACGTTTCCCGCAGGTGATGATTTTTTTAATATTCGTATAGTGTCCGGTTTCATATACTGCATGAATAGCATTCGGCTTTCGGTTATCCGAACAATCGCGTATCCGAACGGTGTCCGGTCCGATTTGATTAGGATAAAAGACATTCTACTGTATAATAATAGTGATAATGATTCTATTGAAGACGAGATGATTTTGATGTTTATAGAGAGATCGAGGGTGCTCAAAGTCCTAACGCTTACTTGATGTAGTAGTTAGGCGAGTCTTCAGATAGAGGGACTGAAGCACGTTGGAGTGGTGTGGAAGTTAGGAGAAGGGAGTCCCAAATCAGGTGCCGTCTTCGTCACTTAACTGTGGGTACAAAATCCCAAAGTCCGTCACCAACAGTACGCGAGCTGCTTCACACTGCGAGTCGATGCAAATTAAAATAAAATCCAAGAAAAACTTATCACCTTCGTCCGTTTTAATAAGAATGAAATTTCCCTGACCATTCCATACTTCCTATGTATTTTCGAATCCTTTCGAAGTCTGAAATAAAGTTTTCTCACATTTATTCAATAGATTCAAAAACGCTTAATATGGAAATTTTCAGCATATTGTGAATAACAATATGAAAATCCGTCGGAATAATAAAACTTTCCGAAAACTCAAACAGAGAGAAAATGTAAAAGCAGAATTTCAGCGCGCCCGGGAGGAGATGGATTAACATAAAATTATTTTAAAATAAAAATGATAAAACGTCATGAGAATATGGTGAAAAGAAAACTTTGGCAAGCGGTAACATAAAGTAGGAATATATCACCAAATTATTTATTATTCATAAGAATTTAAAACCATTTACCATTAAAAATAAGTGATACTCGATATGCTTCATGAATATTTCTGAAAATGGAATATTCAAATAAGCTTTTAATACACAACTTGTAGTGGTAGGGTACGATAGAATATTTCATATTAGTTAAGTTTAACTTTTTATGAAAGGCAACATTTTGGTTCTAGAATTATTTATAAGACTTGAATGCAAAATTTAATACTCGGAAAAAGCCCAAATATAATGTACAGATAAATAAATCAAAAGAAAAATAAATCTATCTAAAGAAACCAAAAAACAGAAAATCTAGAAAAATAAATATCTAAAAGAACAGAGTTTATGAAAAATTCTATTCTAATATTTCCAATTTAAAAGGTTCCTCATAAAATCAATCATTTATAATAGACAGAACTAAACAACATAGTTTGAAAGACTAATGAATTCAACAATTCCGTTGACGGCGATGAAGACGAAAACAGAGCTGTTGCCTTTTAATTCCCATCCAAAGCCAAAGATCTTTGTAAAAACATTCAGTGAGTGCTAATTAACATCGTACTATAAAGCAACAAGAGGGCTATTAGCGGCGAAATTCGTAATTCCGAACTTCGGTCAAGTGACGAGGGCAACATCTGAGCACCCCCCCCCCCCACACACACAAACTCCAACTTCCCCACCATGCCAACAAGAGGATTTTGAGCCTGAACGTACATCAGCTGATCTATACTGCAGGTCTTCATTAGCACCGAGGCTCGAATTCATGACACGCCAGCCGCGAGTTCATGAGAATGAGCATGACCACTAGGTCCACATAGTGAGTGAGGGAAAATTCACGTTGCACTGTTCAGCTACACGAGGGATTTCGGCGACGGACCTCATAATTTTGAACCATGATCAAGTGACGAGGACGACGCCTGAGCTGGCACCTCCCTCTCCTACCTGCCACACCACACCAACGGGAAGACAGATTTAACGTGCATCTCTCCCCTACACAGCGGGTCTTCAACAGTACTGGGCTCGAACTCATGATACACCAGCCACGAGTCCGATACCTTGACCACTTGGCTACCGCGGCCATACCAGGTTCACAAAAACGCTCAGTTTAATTTGTAGGAGCTCAATAGCATTTGGCGAAATTCATAACTGGCATGAACGTAGCAATCCAAAAAACTGTTAACCATAACGACTGGACAACCGTAATTATCAAGAAAAATCATTTCTCGTAGTCTATAATAATTCGATAACGCGTATAATTAATTTTTTTTTAAAAAATATACCTACTTTTATTTAGTGTATCAAAAACAATAAAATTTCTTCATTCGTGAAGGGTTTTGCAAAATGAATAATTGTAGGTTAGGGGAACAAACCTTGATAAAAAAAAAAATTTAGAACAGAAACTTGTAAACGAGGATGGTGAATCGTCACTATAACGAAATTCGTTCGTTCCTGAGCCATTTTCAACTCAGGCGCCTGTTTTGAAGTAAATTCTTCGCATGGTGCCTTATCATCAGTAATGATTTGACTTAGCTAAGTACAAGATACAATTTTAGAAAATTCAGCGGCACACAGTTTGAGAACCCTTCGTCAAAATATTTGTACAGAAAATCAAAAGTGTGATACAAGAAATGTAGGAATAATAGTGAACAAATGAAGTCTAATTTTGCGAAAAACCCTCTATTTAGAAACATGATACATGATATACCTGCAAATTCTCTTTTAATAATCAAAATATAAACAATTCAACGATTAACTTCAAAGAGAAAATATAAACAGTTAAATAGTGGATTTTTGAAACAAATGTTATTTTTAAACGAGCCAATATGATAAATCTTGTTTTTCCCCTTCTGCTTGACAAGTTTATAATATTTAAATAAGTATATAAATAAGTTTAATTAAATAATTTGGATAGACAGAAAACACACTCAAACGCATATGATGGAGCAAAAAGACACTTTAAGACATTGATAAAACCATTATATATATATATGTTACGGTGAAACACCGAAATCTGGAGAATGTCGACTTTCACCAGTAAATGTCAACATTTGCATAAACGCTTGGTGTATATCCGAAATATTTTCTAAATACCCTTATTTCTGACTTACACCGGTAAATGTCGACATTCGCCATACACTAATGATGAATGTTGAATTCCTTCGTGGTATGTAGTGTTCTTGGCAAATTGAACCCCAAAGGGTAAACCTTCTGACCATTTATTTGTATCGTTATCGTTCATCCGTTGCAGTTAGCATATTCTGAATATCCTGATTGGCCCTTTCGACTGAGCCTTGTGTTTGACTGTGACGAGGCTTTCCATGAACTATCTTAACATCTTTCCACATAGCGCATAGTTCGGATATGACTTGATTGCTGCATTCTCTACCATTATCTGATTGCAATATTGCTGGAGCACCAAATGTTAAAAATATTGGAAGAACTTGATACGCTACTTCTTCCGCCTTCTTAGTTTTGAAAGGTCGTAGCTGGACAAACTTAGTTAAATGATCTTAATACCCATTATGAACTTATATTCGCCATCTCTGTTTGACTGCAGATCTATCAGATCAACTTGACATCTTGAGTTTTACTCAGAACTGATCATTGGTTTCACAACAATACCTTTCTTAGGTGCACTGTGTTTCATTTGACACTGTTTGCATAAATTTAAATACAACATTACAACTTCATATGTAACATTTTTGTATTTATTTTGCAATTCTTTAAGCATACGTGTTCTTCCTCCCAGGCCTATTATCTCTCTGTTCGACCTCCACCAGAGCATATCTGTGATTGTCGACATACACCGGTGAGGGTCCGAATGTACAAGAATATAATGGAATATTCGATCTTTTACCGACGTACTTGGTGTTTGTTGACATTTACCGGTGAAAGTCGACATTCTCCAATTTCGGTCTTTCACGGTAACATATTTATATATATATGATGAAGGTTAAATATTATTAAATATATTACACAAGAAATAAATTCAGTAATTAACTAAAAAAGGATTACTTCCGAAAATTTGATAAACCCTCACGTTCTACAGCAATGCAACAAATGATAATTATCAGACATAATTTTTTTTACACAGATCTTACCAACGAACAGATCTTTCGTTGTCCTCGAAGACAGAGTAAAACACATTCTTTTCTTAATCAAGAAACTTAGTTCATTCGAAATAAAAGTTAATCTCACAAACAACGAAGTCATTTCTATGCTAAATGTAATCCGATTCAATTCGTACAGAATCAAAAAAAAAAAAAAAAAAAAAGATTTTGAAAGATTGTTAAGTGAATATGAAAAGATCCTTTGTTCTGCAACTACATGTATCTATCAATCTCTCAAGATAACTACACACATCGAATTCATACGTACTGGCCGTCTTTAAGAATTATTAGGTATGGCTGCGTATAAAATGTCGGATTTTTAAGTGAATACAGTAACAGCTCCATTAACGTTACACCCGACATACGCGAAACCGGAGTAACACGATTTTTAAATCTCGTCGATTCGTCTTTTGTTTAAGCTACAACGAGATCTATTTTAAAGACTTTTGGAAATAATTCAGAGTTTTAAAATAGTTAGAATCATCGGACAATATTGTAGTGAGGTTTCCAAAATAACTTTAAATACCGTCTGGAAAAAAAAGAAGAAAAAAATTTCCCCATCTCTGAAAATCAGGTGGAATTAGTGTCAGGGTCAGATGAAATTGGTAATGGATTGAAGAAGTTGTCGATCTTGTTAAACATATAATTCAGAAGTGGATAGTGGTGACGTTCAAGAACTGCTGGATTCCCACAATCAGGAGCTGACAATCGATGAGCTCATGTAAATGCATGAGCAACAGCAAGGCATTGAAGAATTTGAGTCTTGAGACCCAGTTTAATCACAAGATCGAATGACAGTAGGCCTAGGTTAAATTGAAAAAGTTACTAATTTCATAAACTGTAGACTTTAACGAAAAGGAAGTGTTTTTTCAATAAGACAAGAAATAAAAAAAAATCTTTTGAGCCGGCAGACTACTTGATAAGATTCTTTGAAACTTTCTACATCAAAATAACTTCGGTTTGCGATTTTTTGTATTTGTGTAAACGAAAATTTTAATAAACACTTTTTTTTTCTAAATTATTTTTTTCCCGTCTCTAAAAATAATTTAAAGGTATTTATATGCGAAATTGTACCCCGATTTACGCGGTAATCCCTGTGTCCCACACATCGCGTAGTTCGGGGTATCACTGTACATAAAAACTAAATAAATAGCATTTGAAAAAAATATATGATCCGGTGAATAACCTAGGTACTGCAAAAATTTCATATTTTCATTCATGTAATGTCGCGAGAGTGAGTGAAGATGAACGTCGCACTGTTCAGCTACACGAGGGCTATTGGCGACGGACCTCGTTTTTTTGAACCATGGTCAAGTGACGAGGAGAACACCTGAGCTTTAGCACCCCTCTCTCCTAACTACCACACCACACCAACAGGGGGACGTTTGAGCTCTCGACTGATTTAACGTGCATCACACCCCTACACTTTAGTGGTCTTTAGTGGTGCTGGGCTCGAACTCATGACACGCTAGCCACGATCCAATACCTTGACCACCAGGCTACCGCGACCCCTCATTTCAAGTCGTAATTGTTTATTAAGCGACCGAGCGTTGTCGTAAAGCACAGCGTCATACCGATTAACTAGTGATGAGCGCATAATTTAAAATTTTTTATACATTCCATCAATGTTCATCAGTATGACAGATACAGTTGGATTTATTTCCATCAATGCTTTCAGAGCATTATTTTTCACATATTGTTTTGGATGTTCCACGCGGTTCATTTCGTAGGGAAAATCTCCAAAACAAGATTTTTTTAAACTAACGAAGCACTTTTCGATCTTTAACAATATTCTCCCCAAATGCTTGGTTTTTATTGCGTGCAGCAGCATTATTACCAAGTTTATACTGATATAAAAAATTAACGAATGTCGGTTGAATTAATATGCTTACAACATTCAAAACAAATAAAATGGCACATTTTTGAGAAAATTTTTGTTGAAATGTGACTCTTGCAATGGATAATATGACTATAAATTAGGTTATGCTAAAAACAGAGGCATAACGAAAACAGGGAGACAAACATTCAAAAGTAAAAAAAATCAAAATTTCATATGTACCAACCTAATATTTTGCACAAAACATAATCCTCAAACTAATTTATTTAAAACAAAACGATGATTCTCATAAATTAATTAGATTTCTCAAACACATATTTATGAATACAAAAAAAAAATATATATATTATTCCACACAATAAAGGCTAACATTCCTCATTCAGTCATACAATACAAATTAATGAAACACTTAAAAAAAATTCTACCTTTATCTAATAGCTTGATCGTGTACATTTAGTAATCAAACAAAGTAAACAAGACCGCAAATATCATGAAATGTCAAAAATAAATTAGTTACTTCTACATGCCATTTTTAAAAAAATTTATTAATTCGTATGAAAGCTTTATTATTATCCATTATATTACTTTGTTAAAGAAAATGTTTAGATATTCTTTTTTCTAATTTGATACAACGCAATGAAACTATGTAATAAAACTACAATTATATACATATGTATAAAGCTATTTAAAAGTATCGTTAAAAAATACATATTATACAAGTATAAATATTAAACAGTTGTACAAGTATAAATATCAAAAAGAAAAAAGTCCTGTATAAAAAGAATACATACTGTATATAATTTTTTTTGACGAAAAAATCTGTTAACTTTTTTTGTTTTATGGCATTCAATCTAACTTTGTCAATGGATATTTCTAAAATAAATGACGTTTGAAAAAGGTCCGAATCAAATGATTTGAAGGAAAAAATTGCCTGGTTGGTTTAACGACCCTTTAGCTTCTGTCAGAGAGTTATCGGAGTCATCTCCTATGGTCACCAAAGAGACTATGTTACAGGGGAGGCAAGCAGGACGATATAACACAAAACCTATTAAGCTCCAACCTGTTTGCTACGGTACTCTACATGATAGTGAGTGTTTGAATAGTCGAGAGTTTTATTAAATCACTTCGAATTATCACAGGGTTGTAATCTGGCCGGCTATAGATTTTACTTCGAATTATTGAGTGTACCAAAACATATTGCTTTAGTTCAAAATATCAATTGTTTTTTAAGTATATACTTCGAATTCACGAAAGGTTCGTATGATCGAAGGTTTGAACTACCGAGTCGACTGTATTCGCAAAATTATTTGCCAATGGCAATACAGTAAAATACGTAAAAACTGATTATTCAAACAAACCAGCTAAAGCTAAGTGTAACGTAAAATGACAAACATATTAGAACAAATTCATTTTCACAGTTTGTAAAACTCTTCTACAAATTCGAAATACCCTATTTTCAAAAACACATTTTTCCAAATTGAAAGAAAAAAAATAGCCACTTTCCTAAAAACAATACTTGACAAACAAAACATGAGGTAAAATTTGCTTACTTTACTTCCGGGTTTACGTTTTCTCAACAAATTGTCCTTCATGATTCACTTGAATGTTTTCCAGAATTGAATACGAATGAAATAGTACTATTCAAAAACCACATCGAAATTTCCATACACTAACACCCACGCAAAACCAAAGCATAACAATGTTCCACTCTTTACACCACGAGTTTCCGGTCCGCATGGATCTTCAAAGCAACAGCGACTCTCGTGGAATGTCCTCACGCTCGAGAAGTCCTAGCTCGAATAAGAAAGAGGGATAGAGTGTTCTCCGCCATCCCCCATCTGAAGAGGGATGCGCAGAAGCGATTTGTTCCATTTTCAGAGATGACATCCATATTCACTTTTCAGCCCCTCATCCCGTGGGAATCGGCGAGGATATGAGCTAGACAGATATCGAAAAACATTCGGAAGAGGAAATGGAAATTTGCAATAACTTCGGAGCGCGGGAAGAGTTCCCTTTTATTCTTCGTTTTTGGTTATGAATGCAGAATGAAGTTTTTCTTTCTTGATGGAATGCTTTGAAGAGGATTGTATTCGCAGATATTACAAAGGGAATTTGGGATGATATTTAAACTTTGTTTTCTCGAAATGAAAGTTCTGCATTTTGCATCTCTGGAATCGGAAGACGGTTTTGGAAAAGGGAAAAACAGTGACAGATCTGTCAAGTTTTTTGGATGAAAACAAAATGGAGCAGAGTCTGAAGGCTTATGTAAGATAAAATTAAAGAATAAAATGACAAGTTATCATTTAAGGAAATTTAATTTACAGAAATATTTACTAAAGTAATTCGGCATGTGTGATAGTTAATGGCTGCAGGGGCGTACAAACATTTCTTTTATGTGAGGGGTTATATTTTTTAAAAAAAACGCATGCTAAAACATCGAAACATAATCTTTAAGCTAAAAATTTTAAAATTTGTTGGTCTGTGGGAGAGATCTGAACTTCCAAACCCCACCCTTGTATACGAAACTGAATAACTCTGTTTTAACAGAAAATTTATCGTACCCAAGATTTTGCTTCCAGCCTACAGCTTGCAATATCAGTAAATAGTAAACTAAAAAGTTATCAAATGCAAAAAAAAAAAAAGCAAAGATGCGTCATTTCTAGTTTTAAAATGAAGAATGAAATTTAAAAATTTTTAATCTCTCGTTTCGAGTATTTTAACGAGTACCATCTTCAACCACGGGTAATTTACAACGAAGCACTTAATGTGCTTAACATATCACTATCATAATCAAAAATGGGAAGTTATACTTCCTTATAAATGAGTGAGTGAATATTAACGTTGCACTGCTCAGCTGCACGAGAGCTTTTAGCGACGGACCTCGTAATTTTGAACCATGATCAAGAGACGAGGACGACACCTCCCTTTCCTAACTACCACACCACACCAACGGGAAGATGTTTGAGCTCTCGACAGATTTAACGTGCATCGCTCCCCTACACAACGAGTCTTTAGTGGAACTGGGCTCGAACTCATGACGTGCCAGCCACCATCCGATACCTTGACCACTAGGCTACTGCGGCCACATTTCCTTATGAAAGATTAAAAAAAGAGAGAGAGATGACGCACACTGGAGCAGGAGACCCTTATAACTGTCATCAAATAAGCTAAAGTTGTAGGACCTGCTAAAGTGGAGTTGAATGTTTTCATAGACATGTATACTAATAGAGGAAAGAAAGTTTTCGTTAGGAACATTATTTTTATTATTTAAAAAAAAAAACAATCTTTTTTCTTTTTTTATTTTACAAAAAAATATATTCATTATTATATTGTCTGATTTCCCCTGAAATTATTAGCAAATGGTACAATTTTCACTATACATATAAATATTGAATTGTGATGAATAAATATTTGAATACATAGAAATATTGGTGAAATTAAAAATAAGCCAAATACATATTTATTGACAAGAGAACAAATAAATTGTAAGTTCTGAAAAATTTCTTCATCATAAATAAAATATTATAATACTTAATTACCAAAGATAAGTTAAGGCATATTCATTTTCATGATTATCATCGTCATCAACTGTTGAACAATCAGGATGGAGCTTTCCAGATGTGATGTCTCAGCCACTTTTTATTCTATTTGTTAAAGTTTTCTCCCTATACCACATGCATTCGACCATCTGACTAACAATGAAATTACTCAATTTCTTTTTCAAATCCTGCACATGACAATTTGATCGTTTTTCCAGCTCTTTTATCAAATATTCATATTATTGTGTACTCGAAACTATTCTCCCCAAAAAATGAATTATATTTAAAAGTTTTTGTCTTGTAATGAATAATGCATTAGAAAACATCCCTAAAATGAAATTCATAATTTTAAATAACAATCACAAATTCGGATAAAATTATTTTCTCTATGCCAAAGTACTAAAAATTTATCAACAACGCAAAGTAGAAAGAAAAAAGAGTTACTTCCAAGAGCTTATACAATAAAGATTATTTTCAGATAAAAACCATAAACTTGCTTAGAATCCAAAAAAAAAGCTATTATTTATTAACTGTCCTGATATTTGACAATAAATTTATCTTGATTAGTGGAAATTATCCATATGTAACGAAGGGGGGGGGTATCTAAATCATTGTTACCTACCTGAAGATGATGGTTCCATAATAACACCAAAAAAAAATAATTTACTTGAACGCGAAATTACACTTTTGTCCAAAATTAAAGTTACAAACATAAAATCGGTGAAACCCGATGAACTATTTTATTGTAATGCCACAAAATTTAGTACAGATATATTAGAATGTCTGAAAGAATATAGCAACATAAAAATATGGAAAAGATTTTAACTGTGAATTTAGCAACAAGTCATATCAAAAAGTGTGAAATCATGAATCAGTGATAAAGCATTTAACTCGGCAAAAATATATCTAATATAGAGTGTAACCACCGTGCACCAGTATACAAGTCTCACAACGATGCTGTCATACTGTTTATGAGGGTGTGCCAATAAGTATTTGTGGCAACTACAACAATTCTTCCTAAAGCGGATCTTTTAATTCCGAGGGGTCCTGGAAGAAGAGCTACGATGAGAGAAATGCCTTTTCTCCATATAAACCACCTTAAACATATTCAATAGAATTGTGATCTGAAAACCTGGAGGATCAATCCATAGGTCGAATATCCGCTCCTTAATGAAATTCATCATTTACATCGTGAGTTCTATGTAGCCGCGCTTTATCATCGATAAAAATGTAGTCCTGGCCCATAGCCCCCAGAAAAACCTCACATAGGCTTCTACGATCATATTCCTATAGTACTGAGAATTGCCAGTACCTGCATTAAAAACGTGCAGTGGTATGTGACTGCCCAACATTATGCCACTACACACAAGGATTCTTTTGCCACGAAATCTATCGATTTTTGTTATGAAGGAAGGATGAAAGTGAGCTTGATTTTCTTTCCAAGAGATAACTCGACGAGAATAACTTTGTTTGGTACATTTAGACTCATCACTGAACAGAACACGCCCCCATGCTTATGGTGTCCTCGATTGATGTTTTAGGTCCCGCAATATCCGGTCTTTCCTGCTGGAAGCAGTCAAAGGGACGCACCGGATTGGACTCTGGGCGTAAAAGCCAGTCTCTGCAAGACGGCAGTTGACGGTTTGCCAAGAAATTCTTCTTCAAGACATAGCATTGGTGTGGTGTGGTAGTTAGGAGAGGGAGGTGCCAGCTCAGATGTCGTCCGCGTCACTTGACCATGGTTCAAAATTACGCGGTCAGTAGCCAAAAGCCCTCGTGTAGCTGAACTGTGCGACGTTAATATTCACTCACTCCAGACACAGCAGCAAGGTCAAGAGCAAGCTGAGGAGCCGTTGTCCACTTATGTTGCCGTGCACTTAATGCCAAGTAGCGATCCTGTGCTAATGTCAATGCTTTGTGGCGACCTTGTCCGACCTTCCTGGTGACAGAAACACTTTTTTCGAATTTAATTCATATCCGGGAGACACCTTTCAGGGCACTTGTAACCATCGAGTCAATTCCGCTTGAGGTACAGGCCAGCTTTAGGTCTGCCAACGATTCTTCATCTCAAGGAATTATTTAAATTATGAGAGCAGTCATTCCCACTAAAAGCAGACTAACTTGTTAGTTTTAATGCAATATTCACAACACTGGCGGTAAAATTTCCACTTGCTTGAACGGTCTCAATCCAGTAGTTCTGCAAAAACTAACACTAAACATCATCTTTTTTTCTAAAATGAAGGTTGATATTGTGCTACCCGTGCTTCAAAATATATAAAATACAAATTCTATGAACATTACAGGAGATATTTCAAAATTATGAAGTAAAGCAAGTTTGTGAAATTAAGTTTGGACATGAGTATACTTTAAAGTTACCCCGTAAATCACTAATACAGAACAGCCCAGTCTGCAAGTTTACTTCACTGTATTAAAAAACTAGGTTAGTTAAGGGTCATTTAAATATACTGTCAAATGGTACTTAAATTACTATTCTAATATATGAAGGTATCCTGAAATTACTTTATATTTTTTTGGCAGCTTTTGAGCGTGTTTACTCCACTGTGCGAATTGCAAAAAAACTTCCAACTTTAAATAAAATTGTAAAAAATTAACAAACATTCTAAAAAAATTCAATAACTGTCTAATCGGGCTGGATATTACTATGTACCAGAATACACATAAGAAAAATGTACTTTGTAGAAATAAACAAAGCTTTTTAGGATACTACATCAAATAATAAAATAATTTTATGAATAAATATTAGAAGGTTATAAAACCGCTGAATGAAATCAAATCTAGAATAAATAGAAAATGAAAAATATAAAGGTTTTTTTTGGGGGGGGGATACTTTTTAATACGGTTTTTTTATTAATTTTTACGGAAAAATATCGTTCCGATCATAAATTTATAACGAAAGTAGTAAAAATATTCAATTTCATTTTTAAAGTATTAATCACAATAATCCAAGAAATCGTTGAAATTCAGAAGAATTTTTAAGCACAATATTTTCGAACTCCTTAGTTCAAAGTTAAAATCAATAAGTAAGTTGTACTATATATAACTCAGAATGTAATATCTTCTTTCTTTAAAGAATATTTGAAACAACGCACACGCGTAAAATAGCAGCATTTTCTTAACTGAAAATGAAATATTGAAAAATGTCGAAGGAAAAAATGTGTGTATTTCAATATAAGAAACCTTCCTTTAAGGATCGTTTAAATAAAGACTTGTTGAAGATGCATATCGTGAACAAATAAATCAAATTTCAATCGATAGAATTCATCTTTAAAATGTAATGATAGTATTCGTAGTCGTTTACAAGGTATGGAATGATTTTTCATTGCACAGATTCATGTTTCTTTTTCTTTTTTATATACATATAGATACATATACACAAAGGTACAAGATGACAAATGAAAACTATATTTTTCTTCACATTTTGATTGAGTCCTAATCGAAATCAACTTTTCAAAAACATTGGGGAGGGGGAGCATGTTATAATGCTGTATAAAATCATCCACGGAAAAGGTGGAAAAGATAACAATTACAAAGAAAAATTATACATTTGATGTATCTTTAATTTTTAGTTCATCCTTGAAAGCATTTAATGATTAGATTTTAATTCACAATTTTCGACTCTATCTGTCCCAGTTCCTGTTGGAACTGTTCTAGAAATCCATTTCTGGAATATTGCAAAGATTGTTTAGAAAGAACGTTTTGCACCATTCTAAATAACGGGTAAAATTATTTCTTTATATATAAACGTCTATTTGTCTTGGTGTAGTGATCTCTTCTAGTCCGTGTCCATGAATAAATCTGTTATTATCCAAATAATTGGAATCGTCGACTACTTTCCCCCACGCAAATTTGTAACAATATATGCAAAGGATCTTAAAGTAGTTAAAAATTAATACATAACAAAAATAATAATCCTTAGCAAACACACGTCATAGTTATCCATACATATAACTCATAAGTTACGTTTGGCAAAATAAATTAATGTTTATTTGCATCAATTTCTTATTAAAAATATCCAGCGTTAAGTAATCAAATGAAAGTAGAGTATATATGTACTTTCTATTATAATAATAAGTTGCCTTTTTATTCATTTATTCAATTCCTACTATTAGCTCACTCTCTCTATATATTTATGTATATCTTGTTCAAATTTTCAATCGGTAATAAAATGCATTTTAAAGCACTCAATTTAGCTGAAATTTTCTATACACGGTTATTTTGGATGACAATACAGTACTTTAATTATAATTAATAAAAATTGATTAAAAGTAATTTTTTAAAGAATTACAAATACAACTACGTTGGCATCATTTTTGGCGACTTGGGTCAAAACTTAAAATGGTTTTTTCTCACATTTTAAAGCGCTCATTTGAGCTGAAATTTTCTACACACTATTGTTGTGGGTAACAATACGATAGTTTAATTGTAATTAACAAAATTGACTGAAATTAATTTGTAAAATTACAGATACAGCCACGTTGGCTTCCTTTTTAGTGATTTGGGTCAAATTTTTAACGGATTTTTTTTCCTCACGTTTTAAAGCTGAACAGTTGAACTGAAATTTTATATACACGATTGTTTTGAATGACAAAGCGATACTTTAGTGATAATTAATAAAAATTCATTACCTCTTATAATGTGATTCTGTCATATGTATATACATATTATATTAAATGTAACTATTTAATAAAAAGTAACTAAATTTTTTTTTTGTTGTTGATCTAAATAGGAACTAACTTAAATTTTTTAATTTTTTTTTTCTTCTAATTGTATAGTATGCTAACATTACACAAAAACGATTTATAAAAATTAGAAGAGTAGACGGGAATTGCCTTTAATGTTTTTTTTAAATAATATATAAATATTTCAGAAGCATTCCAAAATAAAATTTCACTCAAGGAATTGAGTGAATTGCCTTTAATGTTTTTTTAAATAATATATAAATATTTCAGAAGCATTCCAAAATAAAATTTCATATGGAATTTGTTGTGATATAACTCAAATGAATAACACTTTATCTCATAAGCAGAACCAGAAATGCATTGCTTACACCATCGCGTTTAAGCGAAAGTCTTGAAACGAAGTAATCTCTCATTTTTTATTCCAATTTCATAATCATAACTTTATTTTTTTAATCCAAAAACGGCTGAAAAAATTATTCTGACGAAAAAGGTGAATATCAAACAATAAAGAAGCCAACATATGGCAAAAATAGTAATTGTTTGGTTCCCAGGTATAAAAATGAAATAAAAAATTACATAAAATATTATGTACCAAATTAATTCAAATATTTCCTTTGAGAATTACATAAACAAGAATATTTCTTTGAGCATTACATAAACAAGAATATTTCTTTGAGAATTACATGAACAAGAATGATAGGCATTACAAATATTTAAGAATGATTTCCTTAATTGTCATCCATTCTTGATAATTTCTCGGATATTCCTCATAATTATGTACAAATTCAAACTACAATAGAAAGCTTGAATATTTTATATTATAATTACGTACCATTTTTAAAAACAGTTGCTCTCAAAATTATTCGTACACTAATAATTTTTCATAAAATATGTTATCGACACTCTATAACAAATCCCCCTCCCCCCAAAAAACCGACACAACAAGAAGAAATTGCCCGATTGTAATGAAATTTTGCATGCAAAGACAGTTGTAACGAACATGCAAATGATTAAAATTTGGTGTCCAGTGAATAAATAGCGAGAGTTACAGCGCATCGGAACTACTCACTCTGCAGGCGTCCATAAGAAGCGAGATCAATTTGATGGTCAAAATTTCTGTTGCATTACGATTTTGGATACCTTTCAACTACTGAAAAAAATGCCTCGCCACAGGAATTGAGCTCATTACGAGCAACTGTCAAGAGTTTGAAAGAGGCCGTATCATTGTATTCAAAGAGGCAGCTTGGGAAAATCGGGAATTGCTCGTCATATGGGTCGAAGAGATGCGACCATTAGAAGATGCTGGCAAGAATGGGTGGGCAATGGTAGATTTCAGCGGTCGACCTGGGGTCAAAGCCGGTCGGAAGGGCAGATTAATTGTCTGATCAGCTGTCACAGCGCCTGATTCATCGTTATCAATCATCAGGCGTGCGACCCGCACACGAACTTTCACCACGACCATTCAAAGACGGCTGATAGAGAGAAATTTACACTCGTACCAACCGCTACACCACCTGCCACTCACGCCTGCATACTGTCGATCCAGATTGCAGTTGTGATTGGCTCAATCAGGTAGGAATCATGCTCATTGGAGACTTATAGTGTTTAGCGACGAATCCCGCTTCCAGCTGTGTTCAGATGATCATCGAAGACGTGTCTGGAGAAGCCCAGAGCAGCGTGCCGATCCTGCTTTCACTATTGTACGCCACACAGGCCCTCAACCAGGAGTTATGGTCTGCAGTGCCATTTCTTTTGACAATCCGACTCCTTTGGTCGTCATTAGAGGCACACTTACAGCGCAGCGGTACGTCCACGACAGTCTGTTTCGATACCTTGCAGTAACCTTGCCTTATTTTTCAGCAAGTCAACACCAGACCACATGCAGAACGTGTTGCTATGAACTGTCTTACAGCTTGTCAAACACTTCCTTAGCCAGCCAGATCTCTCTCCAATCGAGCATGTCTGGGATATGATGGGAAGGCGACTGACTGCATCTACCAAGGAACGTTGATGACCTGACCAGGCAATTAGAGCAAATTTGGCAAGAAATATCGCAGGAGACGATCAGTGTGTTTTATCATTCTATGCCACGTCGTGTGGCAGCTTGCATCCAGGCTAAAGGTGGATCAACACCTTATTGGGCTCGTTACTTTGTAACAAGAGTTATCGAAATATTTACTAGAAAAGGAGGCGGTATCGAAATATTTACTAGAAAAGTTCAAGAAAGGTTGGAAACCTATGTTATAGAGTGTATATTGGAATTACAATTTCTTATAATGCAACGTTCTTAATAGAATAACAATATTTTTTTTTAAACTAAGTATAACTTTTTTTTAAAAAAATAGATAAAAATTCAATGAAAATTGCGTCATTAGTGTTTGTACACTTAAAAAAACTTAAAAGTTTCAACTATTGTAATCCCCCTTCCCCATTTATTTAGTTAATACAATATCTTTCAGAGTCCACAATAGCTTTTAATTGTCTTTGCAAATAATTAAACAAGGTTGTTTTTTTTTAAATGTTTTTTCCATAATTTTGTGATTACTGTTCTTAGTTCACATTTTTTTTATGCCATGTCTTCTTACTCTGACTTTAAATTCTCTCCAAATATATTCTTTTGGATTTAAACCAGTCAAATGAGGTGATGTCTACAGAACTTGGGGCACTTATACAACCACCCGAAGCGGCGTACGTACAGACCAATGTGTTTTGGGTCATTATCGTGATACAAAAAATTAAGTTTCTAGTGCACAAAGTTTGGATGGATAATTTTAAATCGTTCTTTAAATTATTTAAATTAAAGTTCATGATTCATAATATAATTAACACCAAATTACCTAATCCTGTAGTTGATATAACCCCCCCCCCACACACACACAAAACACCTCTATCCCTACCAGCTATATTCTTAGGATTAATGTCTTCGTTTGTTTGTCCCCCCCCCCTATATTATTATACTCTTATTAGAGTCAAAAATGTTGAATTTGTTCTAGACTGCAAATAGGACGTCATTCTAATAATTTTCAGTTATGTTTGACATGGGTTTAGGAAATAAAAGCCTAAGGATTATACTTTTCATACTTAAAATAAAATTTCTCCGCCTTCAATGACCGTGTATGAAGTTCGAAGTTAATTTCATTAAAATAAGTTCCCCCAGCAGTTTAATACAATTAGATATATTCCTGCATTTACGGTCAACTTCGCCAAAGAAGTTTCAATTCTATGTCGTGGCGTTTCACGCACCATTTTTTTTTTAAATGTATAAACACTTTTGAGAAACACGGGAAAAAAAATACGAGTATATCCATAAAAAGATTTAACAAATAGGCTTATTTAAGAGTATGTATTTTGTAAATCGTTTTACATTTCCTAAGTAGCTGTCTCGTACGTCACGATAAAAATTCTGAAAATCTATTTTTAAATATTAAATTAAAATAAAATAAAAATTAATTTTTTCCCCTGCCTTTTCCCATCAACATATAGATTATGCATTAGCATTTTCATGCATTATTTATCAACATATAGATCATAAAAATTCTTTTACTGATTGCTCAGTGCAACTGAGTATATTTACCTCAGATAAGAATATTACTTCGGGATATCACATGTCGGTTATTCAAACTAAAAACATATTTTGACAAAAATACCTGCATTCTGTTAAGGGGAGGGGCGACGGAGAGTCAATGTTTTGTTTAAAGCTCAGGGGAGCAATCAATTTTAAAAGAAAAACAAACACGCTGGTAACTCATAAGCCAGACTACGGCTGAGTTCGATGAACAGGAAATGCCACTAACTCAGTTTGAAAGAAAGCAGAAGTAGTGCAAAAAAAAATCGGTACCTAAAATGCCCCTCAAATTTCAAATAGAAAGTTTTTACACATGTTCGTACTTCGACAATTAGGTCATGTTTCAGAAAAGAGAATGAAGCAAAAAATTTTAATAGTTCGAAATTCAAGTAAAACATATTTTTCTCTACTAATATTAGATTATATATATAAGACTAGATATTTTTTAAGTAAATAAATACTCAGATGTTTTTTAAAACAACTCTTATACCTCTTAATAAAAAATAAAAAAAATATATGCTTGAATGTTTTTTTTTTAAATTCTCCTACCCCATTTCCTTCTTTAAAACTAAACACAAACTTAAATCTGATATTTTTTTTTTTTAATATTTAAAAAAAAACTTAATCCGATATAATAAATTATTTAAAAAATATTACTGTGAAATACACTAAAACAGGAGTGGGCAGACTTTTCCAAAGTGCGGGCTACTTCTAATTTTTTCAAGGAGTTGCGGTCCACCCAGTGACAGTGGCGCACACAAGAGTAAGGGAGAAGTCCAAGAGTCCATGGGTCCGGACCCTCCCTCATAACCCTTCATTTTTTCCCGATTCATTATAGTGCCTTGTATATAGTATGTAAAATGTAGATTAGTATTTTATATTAGTAATTATTTTTATTTATTAATGTTAATTATTTTTTCAGGAATTTATTTTTTGCTCTTTTTTGTTCATGGCAATCCACAAAATCTAAAAAATATGTTTGGCTGAACATTGAGGTATGATACGAGAATGGTAGACCTCCAACCTTCGATCCCCTTCCCTTTAAAAATTCTTGTTTGCACCAATAGTGTTCTGCTAATGTCGTAGGTGAGGTGAGGTAAGGAAAAGGTTATTATTATAACCTAACATATGCACACTCTCTCTCTCTTATATATATATATCTACAGAACAAAAATAAGAAAATAACACTATTAAAACCGCGTTTAAAGCAAAACGCAAGATACAAACTTAATAATAATAGCCCCACACAAATATAATTATATCAAATGATACATTTTTATTACGAAACAACTCAAAATACATTTAAAAAAAAACATTTTTATCTAAAGTTAGTTTTCGTTGTTATAGTCAGTAGAAGGCTTAGTCTGCGCAACTGTCAGACAATCTTGAATTTTCCTTATATAATTACTAACTGATAAAAATTTTAAGCGGTCACCCCAAAATGTCTTTGCGGTCCACCGGTCGATCGCGATCGACGTAATGCCTACCCCAGCACTAAAATATCTTATGATGTAACAACCAGTCGTAAACAGAGCATTGTTACAGATATATTAGCAATGAAGCATACAATGCAAAATTAATTTTTTTTAATCATAAATACCTTCAAATTGAATTGTTTGTAAATCAAGTATATTTTTTAAATATACTCATTTTTTAGAATTTATACCTATTTAATATTAATATTTTAAAGAATTAAGCATATACTAACAATAGTAGTTAACACTTATTCTTGAATTTTTCATTCAGAGTACAATATAATTTATGCTTCGAAAAATTAGAAAAATAACTTCTGGAGCAAATTAAATACAATTAATTAAACATTTTGATAAATCAGTCATATGATGATTGAAAATGTATTTTTATTACTTTATTAAGGTTCAATTTTCTTCCTTTTCTAATGGGTGTAGTGTTTTTCTTACTTTTTTTTTTAATGAATGATACATCTCGATTACGTTATAATAAATGTTCGAATCGTTTGCTTCACACGGAGATGAAAACTCTACATCTATTTAAAAGTGATCAGTTGATAAGTTATGAGTAACTAGCTAAAAAAATGTACTTCTTCCAATGTTTAAATAATTCTTCGGTGCAGTTCGATTACATTTTCGATTGGTTTAAAAGAAGATAGAAGGCAAACGCTTCGAACAATTAATTCATTATGCATTTTAAAAATATATTTTCCGTTGTATTATTAAATGTACTGCTTAATTTAAGAAACACACTTAAAATTATATTTTTTTTAAAATAAAGTCATTTCGTAAAAAGAAATTCAAAAAAAAAAAATGCCAATAATCATTATGAATAGAAAAGTAGCAAGTGTTGTATCCCATTTAGAAGTATTAACACGATAAAATCCGGCGAATATATATGTATCGCGCACCAATACTTTTAAGCTGCATTTTTTTTATTTTAATCTTTAGGTATATTCGCCGTACAACGCGCGCCCCCTTTATTACGAAGATACCTGATTTGTACGTATGCAATATTCTTTTGTTTTGAAGTTATTTATTCGAGTTATACAAGGCTTTTGAAAAAAATAGCATAATTCTTGAACTACAACCCTTTAAGTTCATTAGGTAAGTCATTTCTTTTTTTAAATACGTATTCCGATCTATGTAGAACTCTTAACTTTTTTTATGCTAATTTTTTTTTTTGAAACGCATTTTTATACCCCGCGAGTAAAGCGCCCCCGTCAATTTCGATCTTATTTTTTGAGTTAAAAGTGCGCGCTATATACGCTGGATTTTTACGGTAAATGGTCCTCTTTTGAGACACAACTTGCTCAAAGTAATACGAAATATTTTTATTTTTATGGAGAGTCAGAGAAAGGTGACATTTTCTCAGACCTGACCCAAAACTAAAACTAAACATTTTAACTAAACCATCAAACTTGTCACTGCGATTAACAGAATTAATTGCTCTGTAAAATGACAGCGAAAAAAATCACAGCAAAATTGTGAAATTTGTAGTCACATTACCTAATGATGAATGCCAACTTTCCAGTTTCAAAAATATGCTAGTCATCACTTAACCAAGTAATATATATTTTCAATTTCCCCCCCCCTAGAACTGATATGACTCCATTCCACCCCCCTCCTTTTCACTCCGTGCCTGCTTCACGTTGAGTTTCGGAGCCCCCTGAAAATATGAAGATGCAACGAGAAAAAAAAAAAAGAAACACGTGGTCTTTTAACAAATGAAATATCAACAGCTTTAAATCAATATGAATAGAAAAGCCATCAAGTTATATCTTCTTATTGCTGATAATTTTTCTATTATTATTTTACTCCTTTTTTTTTTATTCTCTCTCAAAAAAATAATAAAATAACATGCCTGTAAACATGTTTCAACAAGATTAGTTTTGTAACTTACTTTTTACTTAAACTGTGGGGGGGGGGGAATGTCACAGGTAATTCATTTTATCGTTATTCGATTTCAACCTTTCCGGTTAGTAAATCATGAACAATAACATTTACATTATTAAATGTAACGGTTTCTTAATATGTCGCAAAAAATTTCCAATTACCTTTTAAAAATCTGTCGCGACATTCCATAGAATGATTGAGAAGTATAGAAATTTAGCTGAAAAAGCAATATAGAAGTTTTATTTAAAATGTTGAGGATATCTCAAGAAAACTGTTTTTATCTCAGAATAAGATCTTTGAATCTTCGTGATAAAAAAATCCAAGCATAAAAAAACCATCAAATGAATTCTACATACAGAATACCTAGAAGGAACATTTAATCCTATGTATAGAATACTAAACATACTACCCATAAATATACATGTATTCTAACGATTTTTCTTACTCTCAGAATAATCCATTTTTGCCTCATTGACTAACTTAAGACGATACTAACTTATATATATTGAATTAATGAAGGTCAAAAGTACATATTTCTTGATTCTAAGCCAATAAATCAATCCATAGCATTGTATATGATTAAGTTAACTTTTTGTCTGTCGCATTCGTCTGAAGCAGACATGAGAAAATGGTGGAAACATTACGTAGCGTGCCACACATAGAAGGGGTAAAAAACCTTATAAACAGATAAAATGCAAGATGAATTCAGATAAGAGTAGCAGAAGTGCACAGCTTAATATTTCTAAATCGGTTCAAAAGCCTGTTTTTTTTCTTTGAATAGAATAAGAAAGAGCAACCCAACAAAGCAAATAATTATTTGCTGTAAAAATTTTCGTTTAATTTACGTTGTATTACTATAAAATATTTCGCTTTTAACAACAACAACAAAAATTCTCTCAAATGTTATCAATGAATGGATATAAAAGTCACAGAAAATTTATACATCAGAAAATGATTCAAAAATACTTAGTCATAATTTATATTTTAATAATACTAAAAATTTTCCTAATGTAAAATTCTCTGATAAAAGTGTCGACCGTTATTGTGGGGCATCCACTTTGGTTTCGCATACGGCCCTCACTAACATGCATCAAGGGAAAAGTGATATACAATTTCCATTATATATTTTTAATCGATACATTTTTGTTTCTTTTAATTTTCCATTCTATTACATTTCAAAATCTTTACATGGAAATCAATACGCAGAAAAACAAAAGAAGTTTTACGCAAACGTTGCCGTCCATTTTTCAACGCAATCATTTCATATTTTGTGGGAAGGGGAAGCCGAGGTTGAGTGAGTGTTTATTCAAGTCGCACTCCAAAGTAGAGGTCTTCTACCTTTCACGCTCGGCGGCCAAATTAATAAATTTGCAATGATCCGCAGGCCACACGACTGTCAAAAACATATTGCAGTCAGGAAATTTATAAGAAAAAATAAGGTAAACTTGTTTTACAAGACTACAACTAATTCTAAGGGAAGAGATGGTGTTTACATATTTGTATATAAAAGTTAAATGGAAATCGGACTAAATAATACTTTGCAAACCTGTTAAAAAACAAGAGAGTCCACTTTTTTTCCAAAAATTTCTGAGATTTTATGCATAGTCAGATTTTTTGTATTTAAAACTATATAAGATACATTGAATTTTTTTTTAAATTCGTCACTTTCAGAACATTTTATCTCAAATACGTATCAAATATATCAGTGAAATGTTTTAAATATCACGAATGGCAGAAAAAACGGCTTTTACGACAAAAAACAGACAAAGCGATTGTTTGAAAAATTGCCTCAAATTCAAATAAGAAACCACTAAAATGACATCAGCAGGGCATTCGTGGCCCGCGGGCCACGAGTTGTAGACTCCTACCCTGAAGCAACACGAGGACTACAGGCGACAGACCTCGTAAATTTGAACCACGGCTAAATGACGAGGACGACAGTCTCCCCCTTCTCGAACTTCCGCACCACGTCAATGACAGAACTTTGAGTCTCGACAGATTTAACGAGCATCAGCCCCTCTACATGGTGGGGCTTAAGTGCAACTCCAACTCATAACAAGCCAGCTACGAGTTCGCAAACGGAGGAATGAGATCATTATCTTATCATTTAGCTTCATCAGATGACGTAGTGACAATAATAGCAATGTGAAATTAATAAGTTTTCTCAAGATTAATTCGAATGAGTATTGTTCATGACGAAATACAATATTTTTTACTTGTAGGGAAAAGAAAAGAAAACGGACGAGGTTTTTTTAAATCTAAGCAATTAAATATTACTACTATTTATAGAAAGAAAAACTTTAATCTGTAACTAAGAATTCGAATTAAATGGAAGTTGAAAAACAAACAGAACAGTTTGATATTTGTTCAGCTTTTTTACGCTAGTATTAATAAATTTATGGACTTCAAAAATTAAATTCAGAAAATAAAGGAAAAGAAAACAGATAATATATTTGATAGATAAAAACTCGCCAGTTAATATTTAATAGAATCTCTTAAAGAAAAATCAATGTTTTACAAATCGTACTTTATTCAACTATCGCTTTAGTCATAAAGATAAAAGTTCATGATTCTTTCATTTATAGTGGCATGGTTATAACATAAATCAAAACTATAAGCACTTTTCCATTTCAAAATTTGTTCAATATCAAAGATTTATATAAATTTTAAAAATTTTATTTTCTAACTAAATTATAAACTATTTTATTTTAAAGTAAATAAAATATCCTGGAATAAATATTCTTGTCAAAATATATTTTTAAAAAATTATGTATGTGAGTGTAAAATTCAGAATTTATACAATAAAAACGTATCACCAATAAAAATTTTATTAGTTGACATTTTTGAAGACAAGTAAGGTTGAAGTCTTCCTTCTTATTTTAATCACATTAAAACTATAAACAAATGAAAATCAAAACTAGAAATAACAAAACATGAGTACATTCAAAAGACAATTTTATACCATCAAATTAAAAAAAGTATTTTAAAAAATTATTTCCAGAAAAAGAAACATTAATCAATTTCTACTTCTGGTTATAATAAACATTCCTCTGAATAAATATTAAGCCTGCACCATTTGTCAGAAATAATAATTCAAAACAAATTAAATTCAGTTCCAATGTTCTTTCAATATCACTATTTTATATTAAAACCATTAATCACACATCTCTCATACCACAGAAACAAATTAAAAGTCATCCATAATGCATTATTAGATATGTGGATTTCTACAAACTCCATTAGCAATGATTTAATTATTTTTGTTTTACTTTGGTCGCATTCGAAGTAACTAATGGCTTAACTTTTCTTTCATGCCCCCCCCCCCCGAAAAAAAATGAGAAAGAAAAAAAACTATACAGTGGCATCGCCATATATCACGCTCTGTTTCATAATAGAGAAATTAAAAGAAAATTAACACACAAAAAATCGAATTGAGAATTAACTTGCATAAAATAAAATATTTCCCCCCCCCCTTTATAATTAAGTTTTAAAAATATCTCAAAGTTAAGAATTTATTAAATAAACTTTTCCCTTTTTGTTACCATAAAACTTTGATATCTCCAAATATTTTTTTATTTGAGACGAATATCACACAAAACATGTTTTAATTAACCATTAAACCCAATAATGAATCTTTATTTAACTTGAGAACATAAAAAAGGCTCATTCATACTATTTTTCAACTCAGAAAACTACAAAGATAAGAAATATAAAAGTTGCTATCAAATTCTGCAATTTATTTTTTGAAATACATTTAATAAATCATCACATTCCTATTTTTAATTGACTCAAGTAACAGAATGAAATATTATCAGTCTAGAAAAATTTATTTCCATTAACTACACTTTTAATTAGATTACTTAATTTTGTGTATAAAAAAATTAAACTTCAAAAGAAACACAAATTTAAGCAACATAATTTTTTAAAAAATGTAAAAAATAATACAGTTAAGAATTTTTTTTAATTATGTTTATGTATGTGCAATCAAACTAAATTTTATTAATCATTATAATAAACATTAATATATAAATTTAGTTCGTTTTCCTTTCCTTTAAATAATTTATTTCTTCTCACTAAAACTAGCAGTTCTAAGGAAGATTTAAGCAGCCATTTTTTTTTAAAGTTGAAATGTCAAAAGAGAAAATCTTAATTTTCTGATTAATCAAAATCTATTAGCATTTGAATTAAAATTAGTAATTAAAAATATGTATTCATCTTTATTACTTAATTAAATATAATTAAAAAATAAAATACACAGTTAAATACGGGATTTTTAAAAAATACTTCAAAGTACTAATAATTTAAAGTTCTTATAAAATCTGTCTCCAACTATTCTAAAAAATGATGAAAAATTATGTTGCTTATATTTTTAAAAATGCATGATGTTTCACAATTCTGGAATATTAACTGTTTTATTAACTTCAAAACCATAATAATTTGTGCACCATTAAGCATTGATCAATATTGAATAACTATCACATAACTATTACAAAAATGGAACCACATTTTCTGCAATTGCATGATGCAATAATACAATATCTCTCTCTTGCAGATTCCAATTAAGTGAATGCAGAAGGCTATTTTTTTCCACAAGTACTTACTTCAATGCCCAAATTTAAAAACAGCCATTGCACTATATAAAGTAACACCTGGTTTAAAATATTGATTTAGACATGAAATACTTATCATTATTTTAAGTAAATTTTTCCAAAACATTGCTAGCCTTGGAGCATATGAGGCCATGGAAAGTAAAAATAAATAAAAATAAGGGATGGGAGAGGGAACATTACATTCTTAGATATTTCTTTACAAGTTAATCTTAGATCATTGTCAATATAATATAGGATCTAGCAAACTTTCAATGTAAATTTTTTTAAAAAATGGTACTTATGTATTGTCGCAAGCTTTTGGTGACATTATATGAAACGAAGCACCTGGTTGCCGATTCAGCTCATATGACACACGAAATCAGGGTTGCCAACTTGCTGAGTTATTAATAAAGTTGGTGATTGTTGCGATAATACATAAGTACCAAAAAACACATCTAAAACATTTCTAATTAATAATTTTATTTTAAAAATAATTCTATCAGAATTAAATTTCATTTTTAGAACAATCAGGTGAGCAGTGGTGAAGCTTTTGTCAAAAAAATTCACCAATTACTTCGTGTGAAATTAAAAAATAAAACTTATTTCAAAATTACTAAGTTATTTGTCTTATTTTAGACACCATTTAAAAAAATTTGTTTACACATATTGCATAATGAATAAATGCCAAAGTAAACTTTCACACAATATAAAAAAACAAAACCACATTACTCTTATACTGCTACCAATAATACTGTCAAAATAAAGTTATACTTCATTAGCAAGGAAAAACAATTTTGAAAATCAAATTTTTGTATACAATTTTTACAAACTGTACATATTCTTGTGATCATAAGTATTACAAAATAAGTAACATAGTATAAAATATATTATTACAGTAAAACAAAATTTTCCTTCCTATTAATTCAGTTAGCCATATCTGTAATTAAATAATATGACATTCTGATTACTTTTTTCCCCATACAATTAAATCATAGTGAATAATCTCATGCTCTATATTTATAATTAATCATCACAATAGCTACTAAACCCTGACAAGGGCAAGATGACAAAAATACATTATATGTATATATATAACTTTAAAATGTTCACAAGTAATAATTTATAGCAACTAAGTTTGTAAAAACATAAATTATTTTCTGTAATCATAATGAAATCCTACAGATAAAAAGTTAATTCGTGCGAAGTAAATACAAAGATTTTTATTAAAACTAATATGACTTTCCCTAGCAGAAAATTTTATTTCACTCAGTGCTTTATTAAAGTCCCATGGCTGAGTGGTAGTGTATCCACTCCCACGCCACAGATTCGGCGTTTAAATGATAGGCTGGGCAAGGCTGAGTCAGCCTTTCATCCCTTCAGTGGGTCAATAAATGAGTACCAAGCTTGCTTAGGAACTGAACACTGGGGGTTTTGTGTCAGACTGACCACTAGACCGAAACATTTGAACATGTACCCCAGCCCCTTGGCCCTCATGGTCTGTTGCACCATCGAGCTCAGTTCAGTTCAGATGCTTTATTATGGAATGGCAAGGAACTTGATGGAGCCTTTAGTATGAAAAACAATTGATAATATGACAATGATTCTCTGTGTAATGGATAATCTATGAGTGGATCAAATAATTTTGTAAATATGGGAGGAAATTTTTTTATTAGATTTCAGAAATTGAGTTCTTTTTGAAAATGAATTTTCAATACTTATGTATTAAACCTTTGACCAATTGTGCCAAATCTAAAGATGTTCCCTATTCACAAAAATGTTGCCAAATGCTGCTGTCATTGATTTCGAACATGTTCAAATCTATTTTCCACTATTAGCTGCAAATTTGCTGCATTTGGCAATGTCTTTTGATTTGATGAAATATGTCAACCCCATAAACTGTACGTACCCATATGATGACTGGGAGAGAAAGAATAGTCACAATGCAACTGATGCATGTTGAAAAAAGTGATAAAATGAGAATCCAGTGTTTAAAGGGAACCAGCGCATATGACAACCCATTTCAACAAGTAACAAGTGCAAAGGTATGGTTGAAACATTGGAATAATTTAAATTTTAAGTAAAGTATAAAAATTAACCATTGTTAGAAAAGAACTTAAAAAGGGCAAATGCCTAATAACTTGAAAAATTAGAAATATTTGTCTAGTAGCAATTCATTTTCATTATTAACAGTAAAAAGCATTGTATGCGAAATTCTTAAACTTAATGTTGTTTTATTTAAATTTAACAAAATATAGATTTGTCTCTATAAATTTCAAAATGTATTAAGATATTATATACATCACACATCAGGTTAAGTATATTTATAGATTAATAAAAAATGCCAATTTTTCTATAAAGAGCAAATATTATTAACTATGTTTAAAAGTGATATCAACATAGTAATGAGCATGCTTATTCACAGAAAATCTTTGTTTAGAGATAATAGATATAATAATCCAAATGATTTGCCATACATAATAATAACGAATGGAAATAATTATAAGATTTTAAAAGATATATATACAATCAAAATCAATTACTTTCATACTTTAAGCCCATTCACTTACTCTCAATGAAAATAGTAAATTAATTTTCAAACAAAATATTATCAACAATTAATATACTTAATCAAATGTATACTTTTAAATAAAAACATTTATTTAAGAACTATAAAAAATATTATTAAAGATTATTTCTGTATAATGAAACTTCAAATGTGCCTTTTATCTGAGAGAGCACATATACACCAGTCAACAAAAATGTAATAACATGAACTTCAAGAAATCAGTATTGCAAAACCAATATGAGCATTAATGAAATTGAAATGTTAGCAGAGAAAGATGATCTGAAAAAAAGTCTGGGAAGTTAATGATGCTTAAAACCAAATTTAGACTGTAAATAACTAATAAAATGGTTCTGAGTATTTGGCAATAATTTATCCCATTTGTCAAAGATTGAGAAAATAGATGGTCATTTATATAAAATCAGTAGATATCCACTATATCGAGTAGCAAAGTTTCAATTGATTTGAACTGTTTTCAAGTTAATGACTTCATAAAAATAATATGTCATCTAGAGGAGTTGATGTAAATGAAATTTTTCAAAATCCTAAAATCTAAGTGGCATAGATATGGATCTCATTCTCTGACCATGGTTTAAAATTAAAAGGCATATTAGCTGTAGATAGTGAACGACAAAATTGGCAGAATTAGACAGCTAAAAGTGTTCAAAACATAAAATATTAAGACAAAAGGATGGGGGGAGGGATATGTTTATTGTATGTAGCATTAGATCTTCAAGCGTCTTATGAAAATAAGCAATAACAAATCTAACAAAATTAATAGCAAATAAGTTAATAGCAAATAATTAAGTTTTCATTATGTAACATTTCAATTTTAATGAAATACAAAATTTCTGGTTTATTTATTGAAGTTTACCACAAACTTCTAATATAACGACTTAAAATAACAAATTTTTAAGGAATTTTTTTTGTGTGTACAAATATATTAGTTTTCTTCATTTATTTATTTTTAAGCATTGAGTTCACAGTTATTCTCAAATAAATGTTCTTTTTAGAGAGAGGCTTTGCTAGTTTTTAGGATCTAAACTAATACCCTGAATTCTTTTTCTTTTTGTTATTCAATTTCTTTTTTATTATTTATTCTATTTTTTGTGCATGAGCAAACCATTAAGCACTTAACTGCAGAGTAAAAAATAAGTGATTCACTCCCCAGTGCTACCGTTTTCCACATAGATGCTCGGAGTTAAGTAGTGTATTGGGGTAATAGAAAAAGTATTAATAAGTAAATTCCTTCTTTGAAAGTAGTAAATCTTTTGCAAAAACTTTCAAGGTCAATGTATAGCATTCCAAAGCCTTGGGAATAGTTTTATTGATAGCAGCACAACGCAGTAATAGCAGTGCCAGTTTATCCAACCACTTAACCAGGCTTTATAACCAGATTTTTTGGTTATAAATTTTGATACACCAGTACCAAGGGGGCCAATAAATCTTCTGCACCAGGGCCGGAAATGAGTTTAAATTGGAACTATATCATACTTAGAAAAGGCATATATATATGACAGGAGCTGTTAACACACTAGTTGAGCAAGACATATAGATAAGAGGTTAATTACAGAATGGTCAGAACAGGTTTTACAATGAGCAAAGATAAGTATGTTTGGTTAGCCAGTCAGAAATCTCACCAAATTATCTCTTATAGCAACATAAAAAACATGTACAAAACAAAAAAATTCTGTAATTTTTTATATTTTTTTTATTGTTAGTTATTATTAGCAATTTCCAACTTTAGTGAACTTATTACTGAAACTCTGATAAGGAAGAATGAGTAATAGATGCAGCAAGAAATATTTCATCTGTAGCCAGTAGCAATATTTGTCATTTTATCCCCTGCACCATATTAAATAAAACATAGCAGAAATTGTTATTCTGTGAGTGAAAAATTATCATTAATGAAACGTTTTTCTTAGTTTCCAATTATGAAAAACTATCCTTTCAATAAATAATATATACCTTGGACTATTTTTTTAACTACATCTTTAGAAATCTAACATCAATATAAAAGAAAAATAGTACTTTCAAATGAAACACATGCCATTAATTAAACTTAGCGAATTTTAGGAAATCTTCGCATGCACATAAAAATTACGATGGCATAAAACATCTTTCATTTGCACCCTGTCTTTTGATAAAATAAGTTGCCTTCAATCATAAAATCTACAGTAATTAAACTCAAGATTGCAGTTCAAACGAAAGTATCAGAAAAAACACTACTTGCGTATTATCGCAACAATCACATCAACTCTATTAATAATTTGCCAACCAGATTTCCTATGCGTCGTATCAAACTTAGAAAAGGCATATATATACAACAGGAGCTGTTAACACACTAGTTGAGCAAGACATATAGATAAGAGGTTAATTACAGAATGGTCAGAACAGGTTTTACAATGAGCAAAGATAAGTATGTTTGGTTAGCCAGTCAGAAATCTCACCAAATGATCTCTTATAGCAACATAAAAAACATGTACAAAACAAAAAAATTCTGTAATTTTTTATTATTTTTTTATTGTTAATTATTATTATTAGCAATTTTCAACTTTAGTGAACTTATTACTGAAACTCTGATAAGTATGATAACAAAGATAAGTATGTTTTGGTTAACTCTATTAATAATTTGCCAACCAGATTTCCTATGTGTCGCACATGTTGAATTGGCAACAATGAGCTTCATTTCATGTAATGTCACCAATAGGTTGCAATAATATATACAGTAGAATGTCGTTTATATGAATGTTTATTATCCGGAGCGTCAAATATCCGAACCAAAGTCCGGATATGTTTTCGAATAGTGTAATACTCAACAGTTGTTTCATGAGAGGCCAAAAGTAAAGGGAAACCCCAAGGTGAGGGATATTTGGGGAATTTCAGCTGTGTGTGATTTGGTAAACATCTGAGCAGAATATTAGGTCAGTTCGTTTCCAAGTGCTCTTTTGTTGAGTTTTGCTGATGTAGAAACCTGGATGGCATGCGAAGCAGAAGACTGTGGATTTCAAATGCTAAATGATGACGAGATTGTGACTTCTGTGCAAGAAGAATCTGACCCTATCGACGATGAAACGGATGAAGATAAGGACAACATAAAGGAATGTAGCAAATCCTAACGGATTTTCTGCATTAGAGATAGCTATGGAGTGGTATGAACAACAATCAGAATGCTGTCCTACTCAATCAGAGTACTACTGAAGAGAATCAGACCTTGCATTGAAAAAATGATGGTGTACAATGGTACAGCAAAAAATAAGTGATTATTTTCCCCAATTAAGGTAAAATTGCAACATTTTGCACCTATTTTGCTTTTTCTTCAAGCACGTTTACCGCATGTGATGATTTTCAATGTTTGTATAGTGTCCAGTATCATATACTGCATGGATTGCATTCAGTTTTCGGTTATTCGAACAATCGCGTATCCGAATGGTGTCTGGTCCCAATTGATTTGGATAAACGACGTTCTACTGTAAGTACCAAAAAAAACTATACCAAAAAATTGAAGATAAAAACATAATATGCATTTATGAAATTTTCTAGTTTGAGAATCTGTGGAAAACTTTTACTTTATTCTGTAAAACATTGTATATAAAAACATCTTCAGCAAAACAAAACATTTTCCCTTATTATTTATCACTAAAGCATACAAAATACTCTTTTCATTCCTGAGACAGATAAAAAAGGCTTATCTTTTCATTCAAATATATAATTTTTATAATTAATTCATTCCTCTTTTACAATGATATTAATAAAAAATAGAGGAACTTCATGAGTAAGAAATCAATGGAACTTTCCATTTTTATATGCTCTAAATATTCTGAAAGACATTACTTAAAAACTACTTGAATATTTTAAAACTCGGTGGAAATTTTAGGATTTTTTCATAGGCAACACTTGAAGAAAAATGGGTATTGCAAAACAAAGCCCCTGGTTGCCGATTTAGCATGTACAATACATAAGAAATTAGGGCTGCCAACTGTGCTGCGAGTTATTAATAGAGTTGGCAATCATAGTGATAATGCATTAGTACTGAAAAATGATTAAACATTACAGGAAATTTTAAATTTGGATTGTTTATATTAAGAATTTTTACAAATTATTTTAAAATTAATTTGCTTGATATTATTTATTTAAATATTTTTTTTTTACCAGTAACATCATTTTACTTTTGTTGTAAGTCAACATCTGCAATCAATCTTATAATTTCTCTGCAGTCACAAAAATATCCAACTATTGTAACCGCTATGCATAGAAAGCTATCTCTTGAATATTATATTAATTCATCACTACATTTAATACTAATTCATTTCATATCTCACAAATACATACATCTTTCAACACGTACAGCTATTCTCGACTCCCTCTGTTTAAATTGATAGTATTTGTTTACCAAAACAAATTATTAAAATATAAATATAGTCTTTAATTTTTATTAATTTTTAAAAAAGTTAGTACATTTATTTTTTTAAGCTTCATTTGCTGATAAACTTTCCTTATGAATCAAAAACAAAAAATTTTCCCTAAATGTACCACCACTTTTGAACTTCAAATCCTTCAAAAACAAAATCATAACACAAAATTGTCATTCAATTCAATTAAAATAATATTTTAATGTACTATTTACATTCTCTCGCTGGTACATACGTAATATCCCATTGGCCATAAACATTGATAAAATTAGTGCCTGCCAAGCAAAAACCAATTATTTTGTTGGCATGAGACTACAAATGAGAAATATTGTAAGCAATAATTATCATGAGCAGTTCATGAATACATTAATTCCAGGTTTCTACATTCAATATTTAAGATAGTCTTTTACGGAGATTTTCAGACATACGCTGCTTAAATTGTGTAAAAAATTAGATCCGTGCAAATTTGGACGACGAAACTTGAATTTTTTTGTTGAAATCTTCAAAGGTCCTTGTAAAACAAGATGTGAAATATTTCAAAGTGCATTTAAAACTAATGTGCTTATGATCTTAGAAAACAATGAAAAAAAATTGTTTAATAAATGAAGCTTTGGTCTCCAGATAAATACAGTTGAATATGTTATATTATTTTGTATTTTGACCATGTTCAGAAAGAAATCACTAGTTCAAAACTCTAGAAATGTAACGCTGAACATATGCAATCAAATAGTTTGTGATTCTATGTAAATAATGTATGCACACAGACATCGTAAAATATCAACACGATTCAGATGAAAAAAAATTAATTTTCAACACTTACTGTGCAACGAACAATAAATTCAAATAATCCACTATTGGAAGTTCATTCTAGCTGCACATCTAAGGCACTATGCAATTCAAACACAAATAAATTACTTCAACTAATATTGACAGCAACCGGAAAAGAGCATAAACATACACACACAGTAATATCAAGCATAGAAAACGATTACGATAATCACACTGTAACTTTCGATAGGGAGAAAAATCAGCATCACTACAAATTTTCAAACTTGTTTTTAAAAAACTTAAACTAACTTTAAGAAATATAAATTATGTAGTTACCAATGTTTTTTTTTCTCATACAAAACTGTATAGAAACTTGTTTTTGTTCTGTAATGATTTTAGGGAATTATTCTAGCCAACAAACCGTGTATTTTCGCTAGGAGTTTTCGTTTCATTCATTGATACAAATCAACCAAGCCATGGAATGTCAAAATCCATTTTAGTTCTTGAGAAAAACTTACGAAAAGTATTATTAATTTTCTTTTTGATAGCTGTTTTCCGATTTAATATTTTTATAAACATCTTTGAATGCCAAGGGATTGTTTATTCACTAACATCGAATTCGAAGAACCTCGTAATTTTAAACCCCTTTCAGGTGAAAAG
>BMAO01028641.1:0-83162 GCA_019973975.1 Trichonephila clavata | reverse complement strand
CTTACGATTTAACAACCATTCAAACTTATGTATGAAATAATAAATTTTAACGAACGAAAATTCCTGTTAGCTGTAAATTTTATTATAGCTAATCATAAAACATTTTGTATGGCTTTATAAATACTTAATACTTTGTACATGTAAAACCAGCAGACTTTTTAAAGCAAAAGCTGCTTAACCTATAATGAGTAATAATAGCAGTTTTACCAATTGCATTTGAAGGAAATTTCATTTTAAGTATGTACTATAAATTAGTTATTTAATGCAAATTTTTTTATTCTTTTAACACATTATTCAACTTTCGCTTTATATAGATGAAGTTTTAAAACAATGAACTGTATAATGTGCATATTGCACAGTCTGCATAATGAAATGGATGCTTTCAGAAAGCCTTAGTTAAACTCTTGTTTATAAGAATACTTATTTAAACTCCAAAAGAATGTTAATATCTGAATCAAATAGTGTTGTTTTGGTTTTTATGAATCATCTGTATATGCAATTATATTGCTTAAGCCGTTCAGGACCATGATGGCATATATGTGATCACGCGTTTCTTCCTCCAAGACCTACGGTATCATCTATATGATTGCGCTTTCCTTACTTTGAGGCCCATAATCACACCGGTGTGATTTGAGTTTGGAACGTTTTTAAACACAATTTTTTCAAGGCACTAGATGGCTGTTAAAATATGGTTTTTTTCTTCGAATAATGCTTTACAAAACTTTGAATTTCAATATGTGCTTTCGGCTTCGAGTTTTTTTTAGTTAGATCCGGGATATTTATGAATGTAAACAACTGCACATTTTTAACTTTTTCGAGAGAATCGGGCATTTAAAGGTTCGTGATTTATTGCTCTCTGGGTTTTTGTTTATATTTTGACTAAATTAAAAAAGATGGAAAGCTTATTAATGAATTAGGCATCAGACCTTCATGAAGAGTACTTTTTTGTTAAAATGAAAACATTTTCTTTAAAATTCGCAATTGTTTTTTTAAATACAGCGAAAATTTCGTACTGTATATTCAGATAGTAACAATGATAGTAATATGCAAATTTTAGCGTATTTGATTGCATAAAAGATTTTATATGAATTTTTAAGAAAAATTAGGCTTAGCAGTGAAATTTGCTCGATCCCATGCGGGCGTATATTCTCGGAAAGCCTGGGGAAACGAATTAGAGAGCAGTAGCGATGATGGGTTGAAAAAAGAATGTGCAACATCTTTTAGTGTATTTAATTAAAGTGGTTATCTGATTAAATTTTAAGTGCGTGGATGGATAACATTGGAGTTATGGATAAATTTTCCTTTCGGCATTATAATTAGACACAAACATATACTTTTAAAGGAAGAAGTGTCAAATTGTTATTGAAGTACCTTGTCTTTCCACTGTCTTGAGAACATTGAAAAAATATTCTAAAACAAACTCTTTTACGAACAGGAAACGATATGGGCTATCAAAGAAAACACTTTATTTGAAGATAGGGTATTTCACACGATTTCACTTTAAGACGACGGCCTAATTCACCATAAATTTTGAAATAATGAATTTTGACATCGAATGTGATTGTGTTCCAATGAGTGGAATGCTGGAAATAGGATTAAGAGTTTTCAAAGCTTTCCCCAAACCATAACCGACTGACGTGAACAGGGGATCATTCATTATGGAGTGTTGAAGACTTCAAAAAGTAATAATTGGTAATGAAAGTTGGTTTTGAATTTCATATAACAAGAATAGTTCCTATTTAAGGTATCCTACTCCTTGCGATAATTTTTTAAAAAAAATAGAGATATGGGATTTTTTTGTGGTTCTTAGATTTGTTTTGTACAATTAAAAAATGTGCTAAAATTAAGAAGAGAAAAATAAATTATTATTACTAAAATGGGACAAAATGGGTAAGAATTTACAAAAAAAAAAAATAACATAAACGCGGCCCATTCTGTATCAAATGTTTATAAACACATTTTTAATTTTTTAATTCTGTTGTATTGCTATGTTGTTCATTCTTGAAATGACCTTCAGGATAGGAGATATTTTAATTTTTACAAAAAACTAAAGCACTTTGTCTTATTTATTACATAAAATTGCTTAAAAAACAGTGATTATATTAACATAAATGACAGCACATTTTCTAAAAAAACAGTGATTGATAAATCCGAAGGTTAAAACGCTTTTCTATTATACGCAATATACAGAAAAATTTCAGTTAATTATTTTCAAAACTTTTTGATCAATCGCGCTGTCCCCGTTTGAGCTTTTTCAAAAGAACACATTTCGAATAAAACGCGTTTTCAAGTGTCCTCCCACACGGGACTTATATAGATGCGAATCTTGCATGTAAAAACTCAACCTTTAATTTTGCGTTTAAAAGATATAGACAAATGCAAGCAGCTTCGTGCGTCGAGAACCACTCTTAGCGAGGGACAATACAGGAACTGAGCATTCCACACATATCGTATACACAAACAAGTCGAAGCAAACAACTTGTTGCCATCGCGCAAAAGATAAATACAGTAGATGACGTTGATAAAAGACATGACACAGTAAAACTATTACACAGAAAATACATATGAAATACAGATTGAACATAATAATAATAATTTAATAGAACTTAAGTATCGTGTATACATGAACATACACATCACATTAGTAAATGAAATACAGTTCAAATAATAATAAGTATACAATTTGAATAATGATGAAATACACTTGAATAGTAATGAAAATACTATTTCAAATATAGACTGATACAATTCCATCCAAACATAAAGTAGGATATCTTGCTTAATTGCAATTAATTAATTGCTTAATTGCATCTGCCTTTACTAAAGCCCCTGTAGTTTTTGTTCTACTTAACGGAAAATAATAAACTTGGTATTTTTATAAAGCTAATAAGATGGCCTATAAAACGAAAGCATAAAGAATTTGTCAATTTTTGGCAAAATTTACAGTTTTAGTGTATTAGAAAATAGACAGCGGCCTGTCGTATGATTATACGGCATGTAAAAGATCCCTAGAGTGTCTGTTTGGCTTGGATGCTCTCGGCAAAATTAAATCCTAGTACAAAGTTCGCATCGTCGAGAGCTCAGGTGCCTCTCTCTGTGGAGGAAACTGGGCGTCAAAATTGCTTGCTGTAATTGGTATCGCCTATATGGTGCAGCGCTAAAAAGTGGTACCAGCTCCTGGGAATGTACTAGGTCTGCAAAGGTTTAAAGTACCAATGCGCAGCCCCATTGAAAAAAAAATGTTTCTTAAGACTTTATTCAACCAGGGAATACTGCAAAGGAATTCGAACAAATTGCTGCCCACAGAGGGAGATTATTTTTGGAGATCAGTCACGGATTTTTCGGGACAATAATGCTCCATATCACCGTGCTAATGTAGTCCAGAAATGGTCCGAAGAAAATATTGTGAATTGAATAAGCTGACCAGAACAGTCCCCAGATCTTAATTCTATAAAGAACCTGCAGCATGACATTGGGTAAGATATTTTGAAGAAAAAGGCTTCAAAAACTTGATTTAATTAAAGCTTTAATGTCTTTTTCCAACCATGAGGGCTTAAAAGATATTCTTGTGCATTTGATGTATTCCATGCAAAAAAGACGTATAGCCATATTTAAAGTAAACGGCTTGCCCAAAAAATAATATTGATGTTCAAAAATATAACAATCATGCAATTTTCAAAATGCGTGTTAAATGTATCGTACTTGTAAGGTTTTGTGTTATTCTGAAACATATAATGTTTTTTTTTAAATTTATTACACACTTTTGGGTTTAGGCAGCTGTACTACAAAAAATATTTGCCGAATTGAATAACCAGCAACAAATTTGATACCAGCATGAAAAGCGCTTTAGAATCAATAAAAATAGTTGAGATCATACGGTAGTTTCGTAACTAAAAATTAGGTCAAAAACAAAAATTTGGCAAAAAAAATGAGTGTGCTCGAAAACTTTTTGCCACCACTGTATTAAAATAAAATAGTGACAAAACAACAACTTCAAGCATCTGTAAAAATTGCTGTAAATAAAATTTTTAATTTGTTTTTTTAAATTCATTATGTACTGCATTAATTTTTGGGGAATGTATTTTGTTTCTGTTTGTATTTTTTTGATCCATATTCTGTTTAATTTGTTTTGATCTACCGTGTCCCAAGGGGGAAACTAGTACCATTAATTTAGCTTAGTCTCTATCGTTCTGTTGTTAGTTCCAAATTACTTTTTGATTTACTGAATCCTTTTTCAGTTTTTGTTTAGTTATAAACTTACCATCCTTTAAGATTTTTAATACATTGCTTTACGAGTATTGTACTTTGTTTTTATTACATAGTTTTCATGTGTCTTAGGATATATATATATTATATTATATTAAAATTGTCCATTGTTATAAAATTCCACATGACTGAAGAAATCTTATTTATGTCACACTTTACTTTTAAACAAATAAATCAATATATCCTATCTTATTTGACTTGCATTAGTTTTAATATGATTTATTCAAAATGTAGGTCGTTGAAATCAGTAATTAACAAAGTGCACACCTTTTATCATTTTGAAACAATAAAATGTTGCTGTGTTCTCATTTTATGAAGATCAAAAGCATTTTCTGAATAATTCCTTCACTTAGCAACGAGTAAGATAATTCATTCCAGAGCTGAAGACTGAATAACACTTGAAAAAGATTTAATGTAAGAATCTGTCCCGACAACAAAGTTAAATTAATGAGAAGGAAAATCTAATCAAAGCGTCTTTTCTCGAGCGGAATAAAAGGTGATATTCAATATATTTAGTTTTCATTATGAAGGTAAGGGGGAAAATTTGAAAATTAAGGGAACATTTTTAAGGTTTCATTATATTTTTTCATGCATATTTATTTCTAAATTTTACATACTTTACAACTGTTTCAGTTGTAGTTTTAAAATATTTAAGATGTGATTGAATGTATAATTTTGAAAATGTACTGTATTTTAAGGTATCCGACTGGTTGCGACAACTTTTTTTTTAAAAAAATGGAGATATGTGGATTTTTTTGTTGTGTTTAGACTTTTATAATACACTTTAAGAAAAATATGCTAAAATTAAGAAGATAAAAAGAAATTATTATAACTAAAATGGGAAAAAATGGGTAAAAATTGACAAAAAATAACATAAACGCGGCACATTCTGTACCAAAGGTTTATGAACAAATTTTCAATTTTTTAATTCTGATGTGTTGTTATGTTATTCATTATCGAAATGACCTTCAGGATAAGAGATATTTTAATTTTTACAAAAACTAGAGCACTTTATCTCAGCTATTATATGAAATTGCTTAAAAAAACAGAGATTATATTCACATAAGGGACTGTAAATTTTGTAATAAGACAGTGATTGATAAATCTGAAGGTTAAAACACTTCTACTATTATACAGAACTTACACAAAAATTTCAGTTAATTATTTTCAAAACTTTTTGAGCAATCACTGGCCCCGTTTGATTATTTTCAAAAAATCACATTTCGAGTAAAACGCGTTTTAAAGTATGACATCTTGCTTGAAGTAATGGCATCTGCTTTTATTAAAACACTTGCATTTTCTGTTCTAGTGAACGAAAAATGATAAACGTAGTATTTTTATAAAGCTAATAAGATGGCCTATAAAATAAAACCATAAAAAGAATTGTCAATTTTTGGCAAAATTCACAATTTTGGGGTAGTCGGATACCTTAATATTGTATTGAAAAAATCGAAATAAAAAGAATTAATAGTGTTTTTTCATAGCTGAGAAAGTATGGCCAGAGTGGTTGGAATGTATAGTCCCTGAAAATTGGAAATGTTTTAATGTCCATTGTTTTTTTGAATAGTTCGCTTTTACTAAAAATAATTTGATATAACTTCTTTGTTGTTATAAAATTCTTTTCAAAGGTAAACTATACGTTTACAGGAGCAGACTTTATTAGTAAAATTAAAGATAGTTTTTAATTTTACTAATAATTTACTTTATATTACTTCTTGGTTGTAATAAAATTCTTTTTAGAAGTAAATTATACGTTTACAAGAGCAGACTTTATTAGTAAAATTAAAGATATTTTTAAACCTCTGTAAATATCTAGAGTTATGTTTATTAGAAAACACATTAATTGATTTTAAGTACATTAAAGTATAAATATATGGAAATCAATAGATTTAAATACAAATATGCATGCAAAATATGATAAAAGTTAATTAATAAACAATGTTTTGTAATAACAATTTTATCAGATTTACATGTATTTTTGTTTTCAAACTGAACACAATTTTGAGCATTCTCACGCATTGTACACATAGGCATTTTTCTAAGAACACGTTTAAAGAAGATTTAAAAAATTTTTTTACATGATGATAACGCTGTATATTTTGAATATTCTATTAGTTTATAGTTTTTGTAATGTTTATTTTTTTCGATGAGTAACAATATATATCATGGGGCTGTGATCCCCAAACCTCAGATCTCGAACCGGTAGCGGTCCATTAATCCAATGGTACCAGGCCGCCCAAGGAACTTTGAATTATTCCCATTTTATTTACTGTTGTGTATTTCTTACTGATTTGTGTAACTTTTATTGAAAACTTTTATATTCATTTATTGGAATAATTTTATTTCATTCTGAAATAATATTTAGGTACAATTAAATTAAAATTATTAATTGAAACTAATCTAAATTATAAACAATCAAAGTCCCCCTCTTCCTAGAGAGCCACCTTTAAATTATCGTAAGTCGACTCTTAAGCGTAGATAAAAATATTGTGCAGTACTGTCATAGAAGACCAGAAAGGTTTTAAGACAATGAAAAAATAAATATCAATGTCATTACGGAGAGGGGCAAAAATGTGTAGAGATTAATGTACATAATTATCCAATGAACTTATACTTGATTTTACTCTATTTAAGGTATCCGAACACGTTGAAATGACCAAATTTGGTAAGGACATATTTTTGTTTTTTATTTTATTGAATAGAGCTATCTTTTGGCTTTCGAAACACACTTCGTTTTGTTTATACGCTACCTAGAGGCTACGTTACAATCAATTTTATTAAGTTAGAAAAACCCGAAGTGGGCTTTTGATCTACCAGAAGTGGGCATTTAAATTGCTCAAAATCTATTATGGCGAGTCTTAAAACTCAAAATATTACGAATGCATTACCATAAAACGTTTTGAACCTGATATTCATGTTATTTTCTAGAGAATGTACTAAAATATTTCTTATTGTATGAATACTTTTTGAGTTATGGCTTGTTATTTAAATAATGGTCTTATAAAAAGTGTAACATTTCTTATAATACTTACACAATCAGCTCTAAAATTTTCAAATTAAAAAAAAAATAAAATTTTAGTATATTTTCTAGATAAATGCATGTAATTTGTTTTAGTAATACTTTTACTAATATATGTTTATTACTTTTTTCTCTAACTGCTTTGTTTTTCAAAAATATTGCTAAAATTTCACTTATAATTGTGATTTTTGTAAAATTCAGGTAATTTATTTGAAATATTGATAGTTAAATAGTAATATTTATTGGTATTGAGTCATAAAAGAGCATTTATAATGTTTTGATATGCTACTTTGTTAAAAAGTACTCTGAACATGTTTGGATACCTTAATATAATTGTTGGTGAACTTATTTTCTCTATACATGTACTAAATTACTTAAAATAATTTATTAAGCTATATATGTAATGATTGTATTTCACAAAAAAATCAGTCAAAAGTAAGTACAGTCTTTTCTCATGTAATTACTCAGTGAAAGAAATACCATACTATAAGGACGATGCTTAACTAGAGTCAAGTTGAACTCATAAAAAATCTCCTTTCCGGGAAGCTTTAGAAATAAGAATAAATTACGTTACATGAGGGACTAAGGGACGTAATATTTAAGCACAGTGGATTATAAGATATCTTCATATAATCTTAAAAATGTAACTATGTTACTGAATTGTTTACTGTATTTAAGTGAGTTCATTCTTTTCATGTTTACAATTTCAGGTACCTGTGTTGAAGAAAGATGGCTGCATTAATACTAGAAAGAGTCTTTCTTCTACAGTTCTATTTAAATATATAATAATTTATACAAGAATTCAAATGACAATAATAAAATTTTTGTACAAGAAAAAATAATATTAAAACAAGACAAAGCAAATCTGTAATAAAAAATCCAAACCAATACATTTCTTACCTGATACAACCTGTGACAATAAAGTTCGGTGAATAGTTCTGTAACATTAAAATAGATTAAATATTAACGAAAGTTACCTTGCTGTCCTTCGAAATAGTCACCTTCCATAACTATGCACCACTGAGATCTGCTATACATGTCCTGGAAACTTTGCAAGATATCTTCTTTAGGAATGGAGTTCAATGCCTCATCGGGTTTTGTTGGATGTCAGGAATATCGTCAAATTTCTTTCCTTTTAAAGCTCGTTTGAGTTGTGATAAGAGGAAGAAATCTGGAGGATTCTCAGATCTGGCGAGTATGGGAGGGGGTGTTCAATTTGCACCCTCCTCCCTATTTTGCTTGGAACTGTTTTACGATATTGATTGTGTGGGGGCGAGCATTGTCGTGAACAAAAAGCCATGAATTTTGTGGTGCGTACTGGGGTCATACACTGCGTATTACGGTTGTAGACGTTTCATAAAACGGGTCGAAATTTCAATGTACCTTGTAACATTAATCGTCTTTCCTTCAGGTATAAATTCCTTGTAGATAATGCCTTGACTATCAAAATAGGTGAGAAGCGAAAAAGGTGAAGCATTGTCTTTTGCCACGGTGGTTGACAGAAAAACTTTCCCGGTCTTCTCGAAAGCGCGTGAACCAGCCGTACATACACGTCCGTGACAGAGCTTGATTTTCATAAATACGTACCAGCATCGCATAAGTTTCTTTCGGTGTCTTACAAAGTTTAAAGCAAACTTTAAATTGATCTTTTGTTCGTTCATTTCCCTGTACTGAGTTAATAACTAACGCACTAAACAAGAACTTTGTAAAACAAGTCTTACACGGAACACAAACGGCGCTCAACTGAACAACGGTGGACAAGGGGATCAACACCTACTGCTACGCATATGCAGCGTTTTGTTTCTCCAGTGCTGCCAGATTGGCCTTTCTGACTTCATTCACTGAACTATATTGTCAGAGGGTGTAGTGTCCATCTCCAATGGATACCATCACATGTAAACTGTGGAGATAATGAGATCGCTGATAGATTGGTCAAGGAGGATAATGAGGATGGAATGACTACTGAGACTTCACTCACTTATCAAGAACTATACACTAATACAAGACTTAAATTAATTTTAATATGGTGTATGCCACCTACCCACCAATGGTACATAGGAACACCCCCTGGTTCTCTGCTGGAAATCGAATGTGACCGTGGCTCCCACAATGCTCTCGCAAGACTAACAGGTAGTCACTTGAAATGTTTTATTTGAGATAGTGGCAGGAAAATTCACCCCACTTGTAAGAAATGCTATGACCATACAGCTTCACCGAATCACATTCTGCGATACATCGGACTTTCTATGGTGGACTTAACATCCAATATCCTTATTATTATAGATTTTTGGTTGTTCACAACCTTCTGAAGCTGATCTGAAACACGCCAGATAGTTCGAGGATAAGAAACAGCAACTTATATGATAAACATCAGGTTGGAAAAAAAACTTCTTCATATTTCATGGTATTGCGTATATTAATTATCTTCTAGTGGTTTCCCAGATTAAGAAATAGCTAGTTTAATAGCATCAAAATTAGTAAGATTTCTTTTCACTCAAGTGTTGCCATAATTTTAAGACCTAAATTGCATTTCTTGCATTCGCATCTATTTAAAAATGTTGAGAATCATTGATGCAATATGTATGTATACGTAATGCTTTTCATCTTTTTTGATATAGTAATAAAAGAAAGTCCGAGTAGCAAACAGCGAATTTATTTGCTTAATTTAAACATAGGAGAGAGTGCAAACTAATGTAACCTTTGTGTACAAGTTCATACGGAAAAATGGAAATTCTATATACTTTCCGTTCAAGTGCTAAAACCAAAAGAAAGAATTATCCTTTTTTTTCTAAATTTAAAACTAAAAAAATATATTGTTAAAAAAACATAATCCCATATTCAAGGGAAGAGAAGTATTATTAATTTTTAAAAATTACATGAATGTTGCAAGGAAAAAATCAAACACTCAGTATGGCATGTGAAACTAGTATGATGTTCTAGACACGCACAGGAATTTTTTAAGGGGAAGAGGGGTCCTGGGTCGAAGGTCAACCATTCTCGTATCATGCTCCAATAAGACGCCCGATATGTTCTTTTGATTTTGTGGAACAAAACACTGTGCAAAAAATAAATTATTGAAAAAACAATTAGCATTAACTATTAAAATTAATTATTAATAATAAATAATTAAATTTTACTTGCTATATACATAGGATTATAATCAATCAAAAAAATCAAGTGCTATGTAGGGGGTCGGGACCCGGGGAATCGCCCACCCTTATGTTCGCCACTGTGATGTTCTTATTCTGGGTATTATGAATATATCTTTCAAAAATAAATGTCTAAATATTTAAATGAGAATCACGGATAAATCTATTGAAACATAGGTTTTACACCTTAAATGCTAGATGAAATGAGACTATAACGTTTTCGAAAAGGGTATTTGTTATTATGATTTTGACAAAAATATATGTAATATATTAGAATTTTAAGTAAATATTATAATACTACTAATACATATACACACTTTATTAATATGTAATTTTAAGATATCGTATATCTTCTTTTTTTTAAATTTGATTGATTATTAGAAAAACGGTAATATAATTTAATAATTCATTTTGCATATGGCTATTTCTGTTTAGGAATCCATTGTTTCCTTTAGTGTAAATTTAATCTTTCAGATTTAGCATCCAGAATTGTGTCTTGGTTACTTGAGCATTTGTAAAATTTTTGAAGCATCAAATAAAAGCCCTTATGCTTGTCTTTAAGTTTCTACTTGTCTTCATGTTAATTTTTATTTAAATATGGTTTAATTCTTATATATATTCCTAATATATAATCTTCAGGACCAGCGAAAGGTGAAAGAAGCGTTTTCCCAGGCTGACACACTCCTAGAGTATAAGCATGCATGGGAGAGGGGGTAAATTTCCTATTGAGCCCCTAATTTGATTTAAAAATTCATATAAAATCTTTAATGCAATTTACTATCGTTCATAATATCTGAATATAGAGAGTACTATATTTAAAAAAAAATCGCTATATTTAAAAAAAAACAATTACGAATTTTAAAGAAATTGTTTTCATATTAGTAAAAAAAGTACTCTTTTCGCCATGATGATTAAAGGAAAATAGACGTAAAACCTACTAAATACTATCTGTCCAATCTCAAACGATAAAAAAAAATTACTCTCACATAAATTTGTTGTGACTTGAACTGAGATACAAATCTTTTATATATAACGACTAATTTATCAATTTTTCATTTTTAATTAATCTTTATATTGATCTTAGCTTTCTTAGAATCCCAATAGAATCACATGTTTTCTGTTCTTATTGTTATGTCAATATTAATATTAAAACGCTCCAAACTCAGATCAAACCGGTGAGATCATGGGCCTAAGATGAAGGAAAGTCCAATCAGATGTATTGTACCGCGGGTCCTGAAGTGAGAAACGTTTGATCACATATATGTGATCATGGTCCTGAACGGGTTAAGCATGCATTTTTCATTTATCTTGCGTACAGTTTAAAAATGTATTTTAAATAATTGATACGAGGAAAGTCAAAAAGTAAAGGGACTTTTACAATTTCTCTTTCCAAGGTTTGGCAACATCGCTAGTATCGAGCGCCAAATGAGGGGTAGTCGGCAACACTTCTGTACAACGTGTCAATCATCGTAACTCGTAGTCCTTGGATTGTAGCATGCCGTTTAACACAGCAGCTCCATTATAAGTCTGCACCAAGGAGGAAAGGAGGGCTTTAATTCACTTTTTGTTTCCACGATATCTGCGCTGGATAACAACCCAACTTTCTATTACTGTACTCTTCCATCAATAACTTATAAGTTCTCAGTGGATAAGGTTGATGGACGCGTCCAGTTTTTAGTCGTCAAGTAAAGAAGTTGCTCCTCGTTTTCCCATTCGTAAATCTTGCTTCGCGCTAAACATCTGTCACCATACTGCGCTTGTATGCGACGAAGTATTTCCGGTGGTTTCACACCTCCCTCAAACAAAAAGGGAATCTGTCGTCCTTTCCTCTTCGATACAGATCGGCAATGGAGCTGCCAAGTTGGTTGAACTCCAACGACCACGAGGAAAGACGAGTGATACATAGTATAGAATTAATGCGGACTACCCCATATACAGCGCAGGAGAGAGATACTAGCCATCTTTTCCATCATTGTACACTTCCATCAATGACTTACACACTCTCTCTCCTCAGTGGATGGCGTCGATGGACTGTCCAATCTTTCGTCGTCACGTAAAGAAGTTGTTCCTTGTTTTCCCATTTGTAGATCTTACTTCGCGCTAAACAGCTGTCATCATACTGCGCTTGCAGGCAGCGTATGATTCCCGCTGGTTTTTACACCTCCCTCAAACAGAAAGCGAATCATTGTAGTCCTTTCTTCCTCGGTACAGATCGCCAATGGAGATGCTATGTTGAACGGTTGAGCCCCAACGACTACGAGGAAAGACGAGTGACATGTAGTATAGAAGTATTGCCAACAAACCCATATACAGCGCAGGATACCAGCGCTGTTGCCAAACCGTGGAAAGATAAATTGAGCAAGTTCCTTTACTTTTTGACTCATATTTATTTCTATTCCAGATAAGAAATTATCTCATAAACATATTTTTTATTAAAAAACTTACATACATATATTTACTACCATTTGTTTATTTGAACATTAGAGAGGACATAATGAGATATATATATCTAAGTATTGTTCAGACAAATTTATATTATGAAATTCTCGTTGTTAATTAAAAATGAAAATATTAATCAAGATTTTACCGTCAATTCCAAAATGTTCTTCATTTTGAGATTGATTCCTATACTTTGTACTTCTTTGATTAGATTGAATAAATAGAACATTTTCCAAAATCTCCGACATCAAAAGTACAACAATTTTCTCAAAATTAGCAATTGAATAGAGGGGGAGGCAAATTTCAAAAATAAATAACTGGTTAATTAATACAGATAAATTCGTAGCATTAAATTTTAATATGATGCTTATGCATGAAGCCTAGATAAATATGTACATATGCATTTAAGAATGCTACATCGTGTTTCATTACAATTATTCCTTCTCTTCAATTTAATTTATTTTTAACCCCTTAACTACCAATTAAAAGTTATGCGGTTTATTCCTTAGTGCCACCGTTTTTCTCATAGAAAAGTATATGTGGTGTATTGTGGAGGATGGAAAGGTAAGGTGCAAATAAGAAAATTTCTCACTGAAATAAATAAATCCTTTGTATACAGTATTAAAATCATTTTATTGCATCCTTTGGAATATTTTTACGGATAACAACGCCAAGAAAATAATCACATTTCGGAAAAACGTATATATACGTCCATGGCACTGAATGCCTTAGTTAAGCAAGACGGATATATATGCCAGTAGCAGTTTAGGGGTTAAGACCTGTTTTGAATTTAAGGGCTTTAAAAAAAATGTACATTCAATAATTAAACTATCAATAGTTATTTGTTTTCATGCATGATAAAGTGTAATATTCTTTAAAAAAGAAAACTTTTCATCATTCAAAGGCCTATTTTATAAATATCTGAAATACTAATCGACTCATAATAAAATGAAGTGCGACTCTTTTAGATTTATACTCAATAGCAGATTGGATTACATTATTTTTTTCTTTTTCCGTATAGAAACAATTTAGGAGCAATATTTTTCACAATTGGCTCACATTTTGCATATTTTATTGTTTGATATAATAACTATATCCGTAAAAAATAAATATTTTCTACAGTTATTGCCCGAAAAAAGAATTCGTAAAAGTGAACTAATAATTTATTACTGGAATTACTGATTATACATTTTAAAAGTGTATGTAATTCCAAATTATGAATACTTTTTAAAGAATTTCATTGTTAATTAGATTGGTACACATACTGAGCGATCAAACTGAATGGATTTTATTTACTTCTTTAAATAGTATAGTGATATTTTTTTCATTGAACACAGTCTTTATATTTAATGTTATCAATTTCTGAGCTTTTTCAAATCTTTCACTTGGACAATTCTCTTAAATATCATTTGCGAATGTACATTGAAAATCCCTTTAACACTTTTTTCTCTTATTTACTTCAAGAAAAAATACTATGTGAATACTAATGAATAGTTATCTGTAATTACAGCAGTGTTTCTCAAAACTTTCAGTATTTGCAACAATATTGATCAATCATAATTTTGATCATGCCCTCCCCCTCCGTAAATTAACCATATGTATTGAATTCAATAATACTATACTTTGACGCTAAAGCTACAATACGACTTGAATCTCTTAAGTGCTACCGGCGTATAAAAACGTCTCACATAGCTAAAGCGTTTATTACCCCTGACGTATATATACGTCTTTCCGACGTACGATCTTCTCTGTGCACTGCTATCCACGAAATTATTCCGAAAGCTGTAGAATACAATAAAAGGACCTTGACAGTGTTTGCGAAGGATTTACATTTTTCAGAAAATGTTTTACTTATTTATTCGTTTTCACATACACGGGCCTGCGTGGGAAACTGTGACATTGAGGAACAAATCACGTAACTTTTAATCAGCAGTAAAGAGATTAATTATAAACCGTACAAATTATCAAAATAAGAGTTAATTTTTGTACATAATTTTATATATGCCAAGCCCGGTGTAACTGGTAATTATTAAAATTGTTCTTAACTTAGTACTCTTAAAATAATTGCAAAATACATTGTGCAGTACTGATACATTTTTAAGTGTATTATATCAGTTCAAATGTGTATTTCATTTTTTATTATGTGAGAGTGTATGTTGTTTGTTTACTTTCAGTTAATTAATAATTTTTTAAAAATAATCTTTTGTTTTCGACTTTTCAATTTTCTCGCACCTCCCTTGTAGAGTTATCACGCCCCCTCCCTAGTGGGGCGCACCCCACAGTTTGAGAAACGCTGAATTATAGCGTTCTTGTTCTTTCGTGTTCCAAATAAAAAAAAAAAAGAGTTCGAAATGAAAAAAAAAAATACTAAATGGCGTAAACGGTACTTTGCTTTCATGAGGATCTCCAAAATAATACAATATTGCAACATTGAATAATTAAATTAATGAAATAATTAAATCAATTCTCTCTTAAAAAATAATCTAAATTGATTAATATTTTACAAAAGCTGCGAGAAAATAATTTAGTTACACATAAATCATATTTCCTTTAAACGATAAAAATTCCATCTCAACATTTAACAAACTGATTTAAACGTATACGCTTAAATATTTCCATTTATGCTAAATATTGGCATTTAAGTGTTACTCATAAATGTAGGTGTGACGTCTTATGTGTATTTTATTTTCAGGGAATATACATTTTCCCCTATTCTGTTAGTAAGTGGTAAATGACAATGTGACGGATCTATTAGGGACATTTTTCCTACTAATCCTCTTGGGGAAGCTTTGGGGCTAGCATTCACATTACTTCACAGCTTTTCAAGAAGAAACCGTTATATTTATATTAGTTTGACTACATAAAGTCTAGATTTTGTAAATGCAAGATAGAAGAAGCCGGGGAGCTGTTACGTAAGTGTGAATATTGGAATATCTCATTCACAAATCTAGCGCGAGTTAAGGAAGTAATTGCTAAGAGATTAAATTATTAGATTGAGGATTTAAGGTAGATAGAATTAGTTCACGTTTTAATATTGTATAGATTTTGCTTACAAGAGAAAATTACTGTAAGAACAAGATGATTGTTTAAAATATTTAAGTTTTACGGGTTTTGTATGGCCGGGTGTTTCCCTCCATTGGGAGGTTTTTCCTTGGTCCTCGCCCAAATGGGGTACACTTTAAATAATGATTGTAAAATTAAAAAAGTAGGAGTGATAAAGTATTGAGCTAGTAGTTTTGAAGTGTTTTTTATTGTAGCGTATTGATATGTAGGAGTTAAGGCTAAATTCAAGTCTAAAACTTATTGATAGTTTCAGAGTAAAATTTTTTCAACGTAAGTTTTATCGGGACATTAAGACCCTCGTATAAATCACGTTTTCTTCTTGGAGAGGGTTGTGACGGATCTATTTGTGACATTTTCCCTACTAATACTCTTTGGGAAACTTTGGGGCTAGCATTCACCTTAATTCACAGCCTTTCTAGAAGAAACCGTGATATTTAAATTAGTCTAGGTTTTGTAGATGTAAGATAGAAGGAGCCGGGGAGCTGTTACGCAAGTGTGAATATTGGAATATTTTATTCACAAACATAGCGCGAGTTAAAGAAGTAATTTCTAAGGGATTAAATTATTAGATTGAAGATTCATGATATTAGAATTAGTTATCGGTTCATTAGCGCTTGTTCTCCTTATCTAGTTCACGTAGTCAGGTTTACTTATAGTTAGTTATTGGGATTAGATAACGCTATATATATCACTCCTAGGTTTCCTTTTGTAGTTTCACTTGTGATTGTTTAAATGTGTTTAAAGGATAAATAAACTAATTGTTATTATGGAAGTTGCTGGTGATGCTTTGTCCCCCCCCACACACACCTTTAGACAGGCAAGACAGAGAGCGAGGGGTGCCGATTAGACCAAAACCCCCACAACAACAATTCGCCATTTATTCAAATTTAACTTTTACTTTTTAAAAAAAAACGTGTTATTGATTTCACATTTATAGATAACAATCTACTTTTTATTTAAAATGCCATTCGATCGACGGAAAAATACTTTGTTTTATGTCTTCTTCCTTATCGGCCATTGTAAACACTGCCTCTAATTTTACATTTTTTAAATTCTTTGATTTTTTCGACTTTTAAAATGAGGAATTAAGATTCGCACTTATTTTCAGCAAATTATTCATGATTGATTTGAATCTATCACTGAAAATCATTTTTTATGTAGTACAATGTTTTTACAACCCTTATGTAACAGTTCTTAATTTCCTTCGATTTTTTTATAGGTATTTGCTTTTAGCTTTTACTTTAATTCCTACCAAAGTAAATAAAGTAACGAAATTTTCATTATAAGGGCAAATTGATTAAGTATATATATATGTCAGGTTTGAAAAGATTAGCTTTAAAATTAAGGGAGTAGTAAATAAAAATAGAGCGAACTCTTTATCACCGCGTAAGGATTTGTGGGTAAATAAGCCTATTTAAAGGTGGAGCGAGCGCTGACGAAGGAGAACGCGTACTGGAGAGACGTAGCTGGTGGACTCTTGGCCGGATTACCGTCTTTTGTGCTACTCTGTTGCGCGCCTAAGGGCCGCCATATTGGATATTTGATGATTCAAGCAGAATAAAGAAGCATTTTGTAGAGATGATACCCTCCTTATTTAACCCGCAGGCCTGGGGCCTGTCATATATATATAAGTTTTATAAAAGTATATATAAGTTTTAGTATATCTATTGATTTTGTTAACTCTGATAATTTACTTTCTATGTTTGTGCATGTGTTGAAATTTGAAGTAATATCATTCCAGCCAACATAGATTGTAATTCATCAGAAATGTGAACTCATTAATAAAAACTTAAATAAGAGAGCTATTGGTGCTGTTTGGTAATTTAAAACTATAGTAAAGTGTCGGTAACGACATCTTAGTTTTTCACTCTCTAAACTTCCATACCACAATAATAGGAATTTTTTGAACTCCAAAGACTTTATTGTTTAATCTCCCCGCTTCATCCGAAATCTAATAATCAATGCCATGTTTCAAGAAGATGCAGCTATATTTTCTTTAATAATTTAGGAATAATTCTTTTCATTGATACTTGTTTTAATTTTAATTACATTGTCCGGGGTCACCGTTTTTCCCATAGGCACGAATATGTGGTGTATTAGCGGGGGGAAGTCAATAAATAAGCAAATCCTCCATTGAAATAAACAAATACTTCGTAAACGCACACACACTGTCCAGATCATTTTGTGTCATTACTAAGTCTTTGGAATAAATTTACTGATAGCAGCTTAAAGAAAAGTTCGTACTTCGGAAAGACGTATATATATGTCCGGATAGTTAATACACTAAGTAAGTGAGGCTTATATATACGCCACTGAAACTTTAAAGATTAATTCTAGATGGTAAAAATAAATTTTTAAGATTTTGATACAAAATTCTTAGTGATCTTTTAAGTTGCCTATATGAACTAAAGAATAAATTATACAAATATATAATGCAATTAACTGGGTGATTTAATTATTATAATACAGAAAATAAGCCATCGAAATTAAAGTTTTATATAATTACGTAACGTTTTCTTTAACTTGATTTCAAAATGTAATTGCAGAATAAACACAGAAATACGAAAGATATTCGAAAACTCACGAATAATCGCTTTCTTGAATTACTTGCTTCACTGCACTCCATTTAGATTTTAATCTTATCTGCATTTCATGATGAAAGTAACAAAAATATAATTATCTTTTGTAATTCATAACTAATACTTTTATACATACTTAGTGAGGAAATTAATTATTCAACGAACCGGTAGAAAATACTTTCTTTCAGATTCGATATCAAATTGGAGAGAAAATAATTGTGCTACGCAAATATTCTTTGAATTCTTTCTAGATAAACGCTTCCAGGTTCTATTAATTCATAAATGGTTGATACATTAAGTAGCAAACTGAGCATAGCCAAGAATTTCTTCTTTATTTCATAACATATTTCCAAATGATTTTATTTCTATTAATATCCTTTTACCAAATGGATTCACAAATTAGTTATCGTTGAAAGCCTGTGTTTAACAGTTTCTTAGATCCAAGTTATTTTATTAAATGCATTTGAATGAGACCTTATTTTTTAATTTAAAAGCTAATGAACGCAGAGTTTATTAATCAGTAATGGAAGAAGCAATTTTTCAATTCAAATATTCTAGGTGATGAAAAGTAAACATTAAATAATCGTAAAAATAAATTAATTGGATTGGAAAAACTGAGCTTAGTTTGGAATAGAGAAAAGAGATTGGTCTGAAAATTATTTATTGAATAGTATAAGTACATTTGTAAAGGATCGATACACGTCCTGTAACTAATCCTCTTGGGAAATCTATGGGCTATCAATCACAACCAACCCTTTTGGAAGAAGAAACCGCGATATGCAGATTAGGTCAGTTATATATAGTATAGGTTTTCTAGTTAGTATGACGGATAGACGGAGTCACATGGATATTGAAATATAGAGAGTCAGACGAGAAGGAAAGGTAGCTACCGATCAGATATTAGTATATATTGATAGTGCGTTTCGGGCATTAAATAGTTGAAGATATTTAAGTGACGATTAGTCACCATAGCTAAATTGTAAAACAAATATCAGAGCAGTGGATTGATCCATAAAAGGAGGACCAATTTAATAAAAATCTTCTCAAAATTTGCGTCTCTCGTAGTTAAATCCCCTCTGCTCTTTATTGGAACATCTCATCTTCTTTGAATACTTGAATTGTGTCTGTTGCTAATTAGTGTGCTGAATAAATAGATAAAAAGAATTATGGCGAGTAATCCTTCACTTCCTCCCACACCTCTAGCCGGGTCCGAGAGTAGGTCTCGTATGTTACACATTAATCTGAATTAATCACTTTTCAAGAAAAATATATGAGTTCACGTTTTAATACTGGGTGATTCATTAACAATTATACAGTTTAACTATACTGTAAATCAAGAACAATTCCCCATTTTTAATGTCCTCTAAACTCAATTCGTTTAGTTTTTCGAAACATTACGCCTAATGCTATTTGAGACGTGATGACCAAAAGTACAAGAATGACACAAACATGTCCACCCAACAGGGTAAACATTATATCACATAATTCGGGGGCATAGCCATGCGACTTCATTCAGTTTCCGAATGAAAAAAAAGTTCTATCGTTTTGGGGTAATTTTTAACATAAGAATGCAAATAATTTCGAATTTAATTCTCTTACTTTTATTAAATTTATCACATTCACAGCATCATTTAAAACGTCATTTAGTGCATTCTTTATTCGTTTCATAAAAAGTGAGTTGCTGTTAATTCATATAACTGAGTAAGTTTAAAGTGTAATACAAATAATAGTTTTCTTGATATTACTCGATTGTTGGAGGCCAATAACGACTTTGTTCGCTGTATATAAATATGCGATCAACAATGGCAGTATAATCCATGTTTTTTCCCACAATAAATTATAATCTCAAGTATTTCCTCCCAGTTTTTTCTGTAATAGATTTGTATATCAACATGTTTTTTTAAACTATAGAATTTGTGTAATGAAAGAAATATACATTCTTCTTTATATGAAAATTTTCCACTATCTTAATTAATCGTTCGACGATGGTATTAAAGAATGTCCTGTTATCTTCTTTAAAATTATTTGCTATCAAATTTTCAAGGTATTACGTCTTAATACTCGGCTTTATTAGCTTTTAATCAATTGCAATGTTTCACCTTAAAGTTTACATGTAAGGTCTCAGTTTCTTAAAAATCCTTTTTTTAGGTTAATTTTACAGAAATCAATAAAATTAATCTAAATCATGCGCACATGTGTCTATTCTCTCTGTTCTTTAAAAAATAAAAACGAATTTTAAAAGATGAATATATATATAGAACAAAACACTGTTACTTCATAGGAAGTGTACACATAGTATATTAAATAAAACTAATGATAACTCAAGAAACCAATTTTTCCCTTCCCCTGCCAAGTACGGAAATCCAATATTAAAACCTTTCTTGGCGAAAAATTATTTACAGCCTTTATTAATGTCTTTTCATACATAAGTAACACACCATCTTAGAAACAAAACACTCTTGCTTCATTTAACGGCGCCATTTTACAATTTTTCTTGCTAGAGAGGCTTTCATAACAAGCTTCAAATCCAATTAAGTCGAGAAAAAAGTAAGGTTTTTTTCCTCCTACTTCTTCTTCCGTTCATAAGTGTTTTCCCTAAAGCAAATACCTCCAAAAACTGAAAATTAATTTTCGAGGTTTAAGCAAACGCTATAAACAAAGCGTTAAACAGAATGGCCTTCATTGCTTTTACACTTCGTGATATAATGATTTACCGTATTAAGACATTTAGTACGATGTCTTGGTATTTAATTAAATACGTGTAGATATTAACAGGCATTTGCAGAGCGTTCATTGGAGACAATAAAGAGGCTTATGCTCTTGCACGTTTTAATCAAATATTAACCACCAGGGAGCTCTGCCTCCCTACATTGTCACGTGATATTGAGAAAGGAATTTTTTGGAATATTTTATGGCTTTGATATTATCATTAAAAAAGAAACTTTCGCTGCATATTTTCAAGGATATAGTCTGGGAAAGTAATGGAAGAATAAAGCTGTTGTTTTTGTTGGTGTTTTATTTGTTTCTCCTTAAGTTGAATTGATGAAGGGAAGTAAATAATTAGATTTGGAATTTTATACTGATTTAGTTTATCCTTACTTTTGACGTAGAGACTGTCTTGTGTTAAATCCTTCACTTCAAATGTTTGATTTGTCAAAAATGCAATGTATTCTTTTGTTTTTGTTTAAAGTACAAAAGAGTAAATATAAAAACTGAAATCATACTTCTGAGAATTTAGTAATTTTTTAGTTTAAAGTAAATAATATGTTCTGTATATGCATAAAAGATTTTAATTCTTCGCATTTTGATTGCCGTATTTTTATCCAACTACTTGCGACAATTTTTTTTTAAAAAAATGAAGATGCGGGCATTTATTGGTTGTTTTTAGAATTGCTTAGTACATTTTAGGTAAAATATGGTAAAATTAAGAATATAAAAAAGAAATTATTATTACTAAAATGGGTTAAAATTGATAAAAAAATATTTGTCAATTCTGTACCAAAAGTTTATGAACAGATTTTCAATCCCGCTGTGTTGCTAAGATATACATTTTTGAAATGACCTTCAGGATAAGAGATATTTTTATTTTTACAAAAACTAGAGAACTTTATCTTTGTTATTGCTTAAAATAACAATGGTTATATTCACATAAGGGGATGTACATTTTGTAATAAAACAGTGATTGATAAATCTGAAAGTTAAAACACTTTTACTATTTTACAGAACATACACAAAAAAATTCAGTTAATTATTTTCAAAACTTTTTTAGCAATCACTGGTCCCGTTTGAGCATTTAAAAAATAACACGCATTTCGAATAAAACGCATTTTAAAGTATGACATCTTGTTTAAAGTGATTTCATCTGTTTTTACTAAAAACACTGGTGGTTTTGGTTCTAGTGAACGGAAAATAATAAACTTGGTACTCTTATAAAGCTAATAAGATGACCTATAAAATAAATCATAAAACAATTTCTCCCTTTTAGGTGAAATTGACAATTTTAGGATAGTCGGATACCTTTACCAAGATGTTGACAGTGTATGCTTTAATGCTTTATGATTAAGGCTAATGAAATAATTAGGTAACGAAATTATAAAAATTCCCAATGATTAACAAAATCTAAATGCGAATTTGAAGTAGTAATGTAATTCACAATAACTTTTGCATCAATTACTAATATAAAAAAGCGATTAGCGACGCTGACTGCGGTGCCGTAGGGACTAAGTTCGATTCCCGGGGAAGGCATGGATGTTTGTGTTGTAATCCTTCCTTCTTTGCTTTGTTTGTAAGCCCTATGTTATGCATTGTGTGGTGAAGGTTTCTAAATATTCTCAATAAAATATATGTTATCAGATGTTCACATTTCTTGTTACAGGAAGGTGTGCATCAAATTAAGTTTCATTTGTATAGTAAGGGATAGTGTGTGTCTCAATTAAATATTAGATGATGTAGATTCTAATTTTTCAATAGTACGCCAAATTATATCTTAAGTTAAGTACGTGTAGATTATTTCGCTTTTTCAGAATAGCATCGTGAATTTAAAACAAAAAAAATCATAAAGCATTTAATTAAACATTTTTCAAAAAAATAATTTGACCTTAACATTTTGTATTTGTGAAAAATTAATTTAGTGACACACTAAATCATACTCTTTTCTTCATTTAAGGAGATTCCTCTTGGCTATAGTATGTATACTAAATACTAAAAAAGCAAATTATGTGTAAGAAAAAATATTTTCATTTTTCGTGGAGTAAAGAAATTTTATTAAAAGTAATAAACTTATGTAGATTCTTAACATAACCGTTTTATGAAGACAAATATTTTATTGCATTCTAGTTATTGGATTAAAATATTTTATAAATTTATTCTTTTTTATTAAAAATAGGAGAATTTTCAAAAGTATTTTAAACATTCCGTATTATGTTCGTGTTCAATGCACAAGGGGAGTTTAGTTACTCGCAATTACGAAATAAAATCAAAATATTTAAACTTATAACATAAATTTAAACTCATAACAAAAGAATGCGTTTTCACTTGAAAGCTACAATAGTACACATGCAAAACTTTTCTTTAACAAGCAAAATTAAAAACTTCAAAGTCGGAAAGATTGTAATTTCCGATTCAAAACTTTCCCTCGAGCTATCATTACAAAATCCACAAACTTGTTCACTTCGCTGCTATCACGTGATAATGCATGGTTTGCAGAATTCGTCATGGACAACATTTCATTCTTTTTTTCCCCCGGTGGCATGTCATCTAGCGCGACCGACAATCGGAGAAATATCTCACAATTTGCATTTTCAACCCGCCTCTTTCAGGCGAATCTCCTCCGAATGTGGCGGGGACGGAGCCAGGAACCCCCAAAAAGGTCACCTAGGGGTCTTCCGTGGGTAATTACTCACTCGATGATAAATGAGGCTAATTAGGTGAAAATATTTTAGAAGATGAGGACAAAATTCTGAACAAAGAAGTGTGTATTTGGTGTGAATGCCGTGGCAGCAGTATGAATGGATCGGTTGATAGCGGAGCATTGCGTTGTGGAAAATTTTCTTTTGTGACAGAGATCGAATAGTTTTGGCTTTAAATGCGATTCTTCTTTTATTTTCGCGGTTTGATTTTGAGATGAATCGTTATTGGGGGAAATATTTTAGCGAGGCGAAATCAATATGGAGAAATGAAAGAATAATGCATTTTTAAAAGGATTGTTCGGAGAGGGAAAATAAAAAAATTTTAAGGAAGTTTGATTAAAGAATTCGCGAATTTCTCAATGCAAATATCTGACCGCGTGGTTTGTAGTCCCAACAGCTATGCTAGGAATTTGAAACGAATTCTTTGAATCCAAAATTAAAATTTTTCTTTTGTATTGTTTGGGTTTTTACCTTTTTTTTTCAGGCGAATGTTCGTTTTCTAAGAAATTAAGTATAAAATAGTATTTCATTTTTAGTTTCAATGTTTAAGTTTGTTTTCACTTTTTTTTAAAAAACAAAATATAGATTTTCTAATACATAAAATATTTAACTTTAACGTAAGATTTTTTATTGAATTTTAAAACCGAAAACTTTTACTGCCAAAAACATATACTTAAACGTTTTAACTTTTTTTACTAAACAAAAATATAAATGTTTGTCTTTAGTAAATTTATTTAGCACTCCAATTTGAAACAAGTTCACGACAAATATAATCTATTTCGCTTTTAAATCTGGCTACGAGTTATAAGGAGATAACATCCTGATTCAAAACATTGTACTGATTTTTTCTCTATACAAAAGTGTTTTTTTGTGATACTGTAACAAGCTTATTACGTACTATCGCAATAATGCTAACGTTCAAGATAACTGTCTAAGTTGACAACCTCAGTTTCGTATGTGTCGTACGAGCTGAACTGACAACCCTATGTGCTTCGTTTCCTAAAATGTCGCCAATATGGTTTGGAAAGTATATTAATGCAAGCTCTTGCAAAAAATATCACAATGATTGCCTGAACTTGAATCAGAAAGGCATTGTCTCACAAGAAGGCGAGTCAAGACTTGAGACAACAGCTGCAGGTTTTATCAAAATCTGACTTTATGAATGAAATGTTGGATGATGCAGCTTTAGTGATGAATTTAACTGAAGAGGAGTGCCAAAAACGAGTTTTGGGAAAAAAGAACTACAAAATGCATGTAAATTACAGTTTTACAATTTGAGCTATGAGTATGAACAGTTGTATAATTTGTACAATGAGGGGGGGGGGGCGTCCACCGTTAGGTAGACAGAGTATATCACCTCCCCCATCCCTAGTTTTCTATAAACTTATTGTTTCTCGTTGTATCACTTTCACATAATAATTATTTTTTTAAAAAAAGTAATTTTTAAAAAAATTATTTTTTTTTAAGAACATAAACTATTTCATTAAGCAAATCTTACTGTTTTACCGAAAAATACTAATTACTTTCTTATAATTATTTCTTATAATGAATGTTAATACTTAAGCACATTCGTTTTTCTTTCTAATACGCGAAATTCAATGAACTAAGCAATAACTTATACAAATGAGCATTATTTGCAATAACAAAAGATTAAAATGTCTTTAAATAGTGTAGAATTCTGCATAAGAAGGATTGTGAATGCTTTTTGCAAGATTAGAAAAGGCATTTCTTAATGAAAACAAATGAAACATTCCAATACACTAGACAATATCACAAATGGTCAACAGAAGTAAATGGAATAAACAATACAAAACAAAGAAAAAAACAAATTTAAAAAATAAAGATACAAAAACAAAGCAATGAAATTACACAAACAAAACAAGGAAGTTATAAAATTAAAACAATCTAAACGTTTCAGAATTAAATCTATGAAGTTACAAAATAATATGAGCTCAATTTTATTCAAACATAATGTAAAATTTAAAGAGCCAAATACTTTTAAGAGCATGCAATTTGGAAAGACTTTTTTTACCCCTTCGTGAAGTTATCCGACTACATTTGGAACATGGTTTTGAAAAAGCGTATAAATTAATAACTTTTTTGATTTTTTTGATACTTGAATTAGAATATATTTATATAAAATTGTTTTAAGAATATTATTTCAAGAAAATATTATTTAAATTAAATTTTTTAGCAACTAATTAAGAAAGAATGACATATTTTAAAAACATTCACCTCTTATGAAAAATGTTTCTATAATTATAATATTTTTGTCTGTATATAGCCAAGACTTTTATACGGAGCCCTAACTAGGACTTTTGAAGTATCTCTCTTTCAGAAATGGATTTATTTTCATATTTTAATTGATCAAAGTAGAAAAATTTAAAAAAAAATATCTGTTTTTATTTCAATTGATCGTAACTCTGAAAATAACGTGAAAGATTATAATTCAGGTTCTGTAGAAAAGTTTTATCTACATATAAGCAAAATATTCTTATTATTATAGAAGCATTTTCCCTATATAAAAAGAGAATGTTTTTAAAGTATACCATTCTTTCTTCTTTCTTTGCCGAAAAATGGCATTACTTTCTTGTAATAATAAGGCAATTTTATATGTTTTCTAATTCAAGTGACACTAAATATTCAAAACTTTGTTCATTAATTCGCATTTTTAAGATCATGGTTCCGAATGTAGTCGTATACCTTATATAAACTAATATGATACTCAACACTTTGCTTATGACAAGTAATCGAATGATATATTTTTCAACATTACATTTATATAAAAGAGAAACTGGGTGATTCTAAATCTTGTAAAAAGTGTTGTATGACATTCTACGTGGAATGATCAGAAACTATTTGTGTGTGTGTTGATGAGTGATTGTTCAGTTTATTATAATTTTAAATATATACCTTAAATATATTTTCTTCAATTTTTTTTCTTGCAAAAGGATTTTGAAATTTTAACTGAGAAACCGATAACGAGTTTCGTACCAGACTTATTCAAGAAATTAGTCATTTTATTTTCTTAAGACTGCAGTAAAGTAAGTGCTTAAGTAAAAGACAAAAGAATGTCTGTGTCCTGAAGGGTTTTAACGTTCTCTTTTGGGTCTTTTAATTTTTTTAAAATTGGAAACAATTATAAAATCTCTGTGCACCACACACGGGGCTCACAAAAGTAAGTAATAATCTCACATTACAAAAGAATGAAGGAAAAAGTCTTTGAGGTTAAGGATTACAAACATTTACAACAAATTGACATAATTTCTTAAGAGCACTTCTGGTGGAAAGAAGTTGCTGAAAATTCGGAGGCCAGTTTACAAGTCCCTTGAAAGCCATTCTTAGAATGCTACGTTCTCTTTCAAACTTGGAACACTGAAGGAGCACATGTTCAACGATTTCCTCGCCAACAATATTACAATCACAGGAAGATGACGAAACTAAATTAAATTTGTTCAAATAGCTTTTAAAGTTGCCAAGACTAGTTGAAATTGGGTTATTTCTTAATTTGTATAAAAATGATTGCAGGCCAGTCTGTTATATATGGTTGAAAAAAATTATATATAAATGACAGTACAATTTTTCTAAGGAAAGATGTAATCGAAATAAATCATATGAATAACTTTATACAGCATAATCTCTTTGATTGTATGGTTAATGCTTAAAATTTCGGCAATAAACATAAAACGTCCCTCGCGAATAAAGAAATGTACAAAAATTTAAATTACGCACGCGATAGAAAATTATGAAGTCTTCTTTGCACGTAATAACTTTTATTTTATCTCCATACATGTGTTTTTCATTTTAAGCAAACAGCTTAAAAACTGAAAAATGTCAACAATTTTCCAAAAGCAGTGTTTGTTTCTTAAATCTAGGGAGATAAGAAGAGATAATCGTTTTAATTTAAATTTTGCTTGGTAAAACGATTATGTAAAAAGGTTATTACTTGCAGCAGTGCTTCTCAAACTTTCGATACTGTTTGACCCAATTTTCAATCATAATTTTTATCGCGCCCTCCTTTTACAATAACAATGTATTGAATGCAACAATAATGCACTTTAACGCTAAGGCTACAATACGATTTTAATTATAAGCCGCATAAATTAACAAGATACGTATAAAATTTGTATATGTTACTTTAAAATAATATATATTTTAAGTAAATTACTTTTTAAGTAAGAGGATAATCATTATGTTTTTTTTTCTTTCTCTGATTTTTAAATTGGAACAGATTGCAAAATGATATTTAACTAAAGATTTATTTCTTCCATAATCCATTTCTAAAAGTACAGATGTCATTAGAAAATAGTCCAGTGCAGCAATACTCAACCTGCGGCCCACCGGGCCTTTTTAAGTGGTCCGGTCGTAACCTATTGCTTTGAGTAATTCATTTATTTATGAAAATTTGGTGGGAAATTCTTTGTTAAAAATCAAATATATCAATTTTGCTTTTTGCTGTCGATGTCGTATGGGTTGCTCTCTATCATATCCATCACATCCTGCATTCTCGCAAACGTTTGCGTGAGTATGGCTCCGAAAATTAAATCAAGGAAATATTCTCAAGAATACCTAAATTTTGGATTTACCTCTACTAAAGTAAATGAAAAAAAGAGCCCCTATGTGTTATGTGTTAAAATTTACAAATATGAAGAGAACAACATACAGAATTTATTATTAAAACCTTTGAAAATCATTTAGCTGTTGGCAAAGAATTTTAAAGAGTATTTTCTAGCTGACGAAACTTGCAATTAAGTTACGAGTGGGTTAGAGATCCATTTCAAAATAATTTAGAAGAACTCTCAACTGCCGAAGGAGAAATCTTCATAGGTTTTACATCCAGTGGCGAAATTAAAAGTCAATTTTGTAATAAATCACTCCTGAATTTGGGCAGAGGTGGATGTTGAATTTTCTGCAGTGAAAGCAAAAGCATTTCGTATACTATTATCCCATTTTCAACATCCTATCTTTGTGAAACCGGAATTTCTACGGTGGCTGCTTTGAAGACAAAGTATAGATCTCAGGTAATTATAGAAAAATAACTCAAAATGTCAATTTCTAGTATTAAGCCTTCCTTTGAAAAACTTTTCTCTGTAAGACAGGCCATGGAAGTCATTAATAATTTTTAAACTTGTTCCTAACTTAGTATCAAGAAATTAGTTAAAAATACCTTGCTCAGTACTGATAAATAAACGTTTACTGGCTGAAGTACTCACTCTTTGCACGAGTTTTTTTATTTAAAAAAATCAAACATTTATGATATAATAGCTGAATTGCAAGGAGAGTAAAACCAAATATACGACAATGTATACAAGAATGTAAAACGATTTTTTTCAATGAATGGTCAGATTATAAATAGTTTTTAATGAACAGTTATTTTAAGCCTCACAAAATTAGCATTTAGAATTAATGTTAAATTATGAAAAATAATATAAAATTCCGATGAGAATAATTGTGATAGTTTTAATACTTAAAGCGAAAATACTTCAAAATATCTTAACCCGGGAGAAGGCCTGCGCGCGATACCAAGGTTAATGGTCGTGCGGGGTGACTCAGTCACCCCAATCATTTTTCTTATAATTATTTTAAATGCACGCGATAAAAATAGTTATTCCAGCGATTAATTTAATTAAGAGAAAGTATACTTACCTACTTTCAAGGAATTTTCAAATTTTGTTTGACAATTTGAGAAAAAATCCAATATAACTGGACTTAAATGATTCAAATGTGCATGAACTTAATAAAGGACACAAACCATAGACACTTTTCACTAATATTAGAGGAATTTTTTTTGCAGACAAAACAGTCGCATTTTGTTCAAGTTATTGTAGTTTTACTGTCCTTTGATGATACTTTGAACTCTTACTTGCTTGTGTCTTTTTGACAGGGAGTAGTGTATCTTGTGGTACTCTAATGGCTTCATATTTTAGTTGATGGCGTTCTTTAGGAAGCATTTGGAATTTTCCTTTCGTTTCACGTTCATCTCTTTTCTCAAATTAACTTTCACTATCATGAGTAATATGCTTTATTTCTTTGCTTGATCAGGGTTGAAAAGTGAATTAAGTCTTCATTTTCTTCCTACTGCTAATAAACAGTATTTCAATAATAATAACAGTGAAGAATTTTTTTATCTTCCTAAAAATATTTTTTTCTGGGTCTTGGTTATGTTTTTTCTTAGAATGAGTAGTATTTTAGCTTCAAAAAGAAAACGAATTAAAAAAAATCTCTCAACGTAGGATTAAAGCAATTCAAACAAAATGTTTTTTTATTTGGTTATAGAATGAAAAATTGAAGCTTCTATTTTTTGATGACGTAATATCGCCAGATGATATACATAAATTATATCAGTGTAAATGTGTATTTTTTTATTATGTCAGAAAGTATTTTGTTTTCTTCATTCCAGTTATATTTTAAAAATCTTTTGTTTTCAATATATGATCGGGTTTATTAGGGTTATGACGAGCTCCCAGGGAGGGGTCGTTCCACAGTTTCAGAAACGCTGACCTGCAGTTATAAAGTTTATCAAACACTTGATTTTTAATAAAATGTGGGTAAAATATGAGAGAAAAATTGGACAGTGCTTAAATATTTATTTGCGTTTAGGGGAATATTATTAAGGACTTAATTACTTGTGAGCTTATGTAACACTTCGAATTCAATTTTAGAAAAACATATACTTTACTCATTATTTATTATTTGAATTTCCTTTAATACCATGAATCAATATTTATTCATTTTTATTGAATGGAGCTCATATTTCCTTGAAATAAAGCTTGTATTTAATTATTCATAGTTTAGTCTGTTACCTTTTGACAATATTAAAATTTTAAGAAATTTTAAATGAATTTAAGGTATTTGACTACTTGCGACGACTTTTTTTTCTTTTTAAATGATGATATGGGGATTTTTTTTGTGACTTTTAGATTTGTTTAGTACATTTGAAAATTTAAAGAAGAAAATTAAAAATCGAAAAATAAATTATTATTACTAAAAACTGGGGAAAAAATTGGTAAACACACAATTACAAAAAATAACATATTTGCGCTCCAGTTTGTACCAAAGGTTTATGAACAAATTCTTTATTTTTCAATTCTGATGTGTTGCTACGTTATTCATTTTTGAAATGATCTTCAGAATAAGATATATTTTAATTTTTGTAAAAACTAGAGTTTTATTTTAGTTATTATATGAAATTGTTTAAGAAAATCGTGAGTATATTAACATAAGGGACTGGTAAATTTTGCAATAAAACAGTGATTTATAAATCTGAAAGTTAAAACACTTTTACTATTATACAGAACATACACAAAAAAATTCAGTTAATTATTTTTAAAACTGTTTTAGCAATTGCTGGGCCCATTAGAAAATTTTCAAAATAACACATTCCAAGTAAAACACGTTTTAAAGTATGACATCTTGCTTAAAATAAAGGCATTTGATTTTATAAAAACACTTGTAGTTTTTGTTCTAGTGAACGGAAAATGACAAGCTCGGTACTTTTATAAATCTAATAAGATGACCTATAAACTATCTACTTTTCCTAAACCACTTGTAGGTTTTTTTTATTAAAAGAAAATAATAAACTTGGTGTTTTTGTAAAGCCAATAAGATGGCATATAAAATACGATTTTAAAAATATTTGCAAATTTTTCGTAAAATTCACAACATTAGGGTAGTTGGATACCTTAGTATAGTGTTCCTGATTTAAAATATTAATTTTTACTAATGTCTTTCAAAACCTTACTAAAAATCTTTTGGCAAAAAATTTCAAAAATAGTTTTGTCATGTTTTTAAAAATTTTAATACCAGGCACAGAAATTTTCTTAAAAAAACGAAAAATAATCAATTTTAATGGAGAAATTTATGCAATAGATAGGTAGTTCTCATCCCTGCAACTTGAGTTATGCTTTTAAATTTAAATCTCCATTTCTTTTTTCTTGTATTTGATGTTGCCTTCCACTTAATATTATATAGACACATAAACTAATTTTTGGTTTCACACGATTCTACATTCTTATTTTTATAATAAAATGTTCATATTTGATGGAAGCAATCCTTAAATTTTTTTTAACGAAAAACTTTGTTAATTTTTTGATTTTTAGACTGAAATTTATAATTAAAGCAATTTTATTTGCAATCATTAGATAGATTTAGGTCTATCTTATCTAAATATTTTCTTTGTTGTAATATTTATAACTGTTAGTGTATATTTTAAATTTAGTTCTACTTGAAAATTTTTTTTCTTTTACAAGATTTGTAATAATGTGAAGGTCTTAATTATTATAATTTAGAGAAATGGTGTACCAAAAACTAAGTGTCCTCAGTCTTAAAACTATATTTATTTTGCCGAAAGATTTAAAAGTGAAACTTCGCTTATTTCTTTACATAAAAATTACATGACTCATATAAAAAAAGTAAAAGTCAATTACATTTAAATATTATCGATATAAATATTAAAAGGATTAATTTGAAGTGGAAAAAATTCTATGTAAATAAATATTTTAACACCACTGATTCTAAAAGTTTATATTTAATACAATAAGAAAGTAATGTTCTACATTTATGCTTTCATTAAACATAGGTTATTATTATAAAAATAAAGTATTTTGAAAAAAACTTATTATTTAAAAATTTCTAAAGTTACTAAATTTTAGAAAATTTATAGGCCATTTTGTGTTGAAAACAGCTTTTAAAATAATTTTCTATAATGATTAGATTAGAAGCAAGTTTGATAATAATTATGATATAGAAAAGATGAGATTACTAAGAGTGTGGGTCACAACATTACGAGGATTCAAAATTTAGTTTTTAATTGAAATAAAATGTATTTCAAAAACAATATTTAAATGGCGATTAGAATTCAAAGAAAGGTATCAGTTCCATAAAGTTATGCAAATAATGGGAGAAGAGACGTAACACAAATAAGCAAATTGGTTTCTTGACTAAGATAGTAGAAGAGCATGAACAAAAAGGAAAAATTTAACAGAAATATTTAGAAAATACATATAAAAAATTAATTAAAGATATATCTGCACGTAAATTATTTTTTTTCTTTTTCAATTCCTACTCTATTAGCTCACTCTCTCTATATATTTATTTATATACATTTGTTTTTCTTGTTCAAATTTTCAATCGTTAATAAAATACTTTCTATTCATCCGATCAATTTCAAATAATTTTTTTTAAACTTGTAGTGGATGTGGCAATTGATTTTAATAGAATTTTTTCAAATATTAATTCATCAATAAAATTAAATTAATTACTGGTTTTCGACGCCAACTTAGATTCGTCTTTATTGCTGTAACATTGTAACTGTTAAAACAATGATAAAAGTTGGCGTCGAAAGCCGGTTTTTCAGACGAACTAGCCAAACCCGACATGCATTGTTGCAACAATGCAGACAAATCATGCTCCCTCTTTTTTCAATTCCTACTGTTAGATCAGGCTCTCCCTATCCCTATATATATATATGTATATATATATTGTTCAAATTTTCAATCGTTAATAAAATACTTTCTATCCATTCAAAGTAGGAATTGACTTAAAAATATTTTTTATATTTCTTTTTATAAATATGTTTTTAATAGTTCAGCCAATTCATCCCTCTAATTGTTCCTCACAAAGACAACATCAATAAATGTGGAATTAGTATTGGTTCATAAGACTATTATAAAAAAAAGTCATATTCTTAGAGCACTTACATTATATACTCATTTCTTTTATGCATGATGAGTGTATTTTATTTCCAGCACTTTTGGTTTTTTATGATAAAATTCACACACCCATTAAAAAGCTCATTAGCATTACTTTTAGCATCATTTACTTCGATAGGAGTAGAAATTAACATAAACGAAGTAATATTTTGTTTTTAATAAATTCCTCATGAATTTTTTTAACGACTCTTCTTGTGTTATGATGCAGCTCATTTTGCTAATTGTGCTTTATAAATATCTTTAACTATTTAATATATTTTAACAAGTGTTAACTTGTTTTTACAAATAGTTAGAAGAAAATAATACTTTTATTTCGTCATAAATTTCTTTTCCTAACACAGTTTTTTGATCATTAGTCTTATATCTTCCAAAATTAAAGCTCATAGTTAATTCCAAAATCAAGCCTATTTGGGTGGCAATTTTATCAAACTTTTGTACTGGTTGCTGTAGCAAAAAATATTATTAATAATGGCACACACGTTACTTTAGGTTACAATGCGATAATTGATGTACACTGTGATTATAATTAAAGTTCCATTTCAAAATGCTGTAAAAAAGAATAATTGATAAGAAAAACTTTAAATTTGAGCTGATATATTTGAAAAAAGGGGAAATGATACGGCATAAGAAAAAAATAGTAAAGTGTATCTAAAGAGGGCGCTGGAAGCGGAAAAACGAAAGTTGATTTGGCTACAAGTAACATTTTGAACCGAATTACAATGGCTTTGACATGAGTTGCACTTTCAACCAAATGTATTGTTCAATGCGCATGATTGCCACGGGGCTTTGACGGAAAAAAATGACTTCCAAGACATTCAACAGTTGTGTCGACGTTAGTGAAAAATCCATTCATCGAGGCAAGGTCCAACCACAGTGGATAGAAAAAAATTAGTTTTTAGTTGGCCCTTTGCCAAAATCGCATGAAAAGCAACATTGAAAATGGATGTTAACGATTGCTAGACTTAGCAAGATATCTATTCAACGTGATGTCCGCCATTTTCCGCCACAAATTGAAACCGATAAACAGAGCGGAATGTCTCAGGGTCAATTAGTGAATGTGTTGCGTAATCCATGACTGCAAGAAAGTAAATTTGAAATCAAAACACTTATTTAACTTAGATATTTTGTAAACATTTTAAGATAACCCAACAGCCAGAAGTCATAAGGATTGAGGCCCGGTGACCTTGAAGGCCAAGTTGTTGGAAAATGATTCTGTTAATTCTATCGTATCCGAAATATCATTTAAGCAGTTGAGTCACTGGCCTTGAGATGTACGAAGGAGTGCCATTTACTGATTAACTTTGGAACTTTTTTCTTATGCCATACAATTTCTCGACTCTTCAAATATATTCAGTTCAAATTTGGTCATTTTGACCAGGGGTTCGTTCTTACAGCATTTTGAAAGCGGATCCTTAATAATGGTCATCTTGTAATTAATACAATAAAAATTTTATAATTTTGATTCACTTTCCCCCCTGCATCAGTAGAATCTTTGTTGTAATTTCATTATCTGAATATATGTAAATTTTGTATTGATGGGGTTGTGTAATGATTTTTTTTTATTTTTCAGATATTTCAGTTTGAAGAAATAAAACTTTTAAAGTTAAATTATATTTTGAATAAAAGAAATAATTTAATCATATTTTACAATACTGCTATCTAATTGTTTACGAATGACTTGCGATATGTTCATTGGATTTTTATCATTATTTTTCGATACGCAATTTCTTTACATTAAAATAGAAATTTATGTAAATGCAGAAACTATGCTACCATTACCAGATTTAAGTATATTTATTGCTGTAATGAATATTAATACCTTGATTCAGAAATTTTTAACTTTCCAAACTTGATTATGGATGTTTAACCTGCTAAACAGCAATCCAATTTTTCTTTATAATTACTGGAATTATGAAGTTTGAAACTCAATAAGCCATATCCGTTCACTAAAAAAATCCTTAATTTGCTCTAGTGTATTTATTATTACATATATTCATTATTGTTCATTCGTTATAAAAATTGTGTCTCGAATTAAAGGTTTTTTTTTCCTGTTCAGCGAGCCGTGTAAAAGAGAATAGTGTTCTGCATTCCAGAGTTATATTTTCCATCCCCGAATATCAGGATTAGATAATCCAAATCCTGGAATTGGTCCTAGGATTAGGAATGGACTATTTATATAGCATAGTTGAAATCACATAATAAAACTGAAAACATAATTAAAAAATTGGTTTAGTATTATTATTTATTGAAACAAATCAAAATGAAACTTAATTCATATAAAATACAAATAAAAAATAGTATATAATGAAAGTAAAAAAAAAACATTTCTTAATTTCTTGTGTTCCTGTAAATAAGCTTTTAAGAAACACCTCTCGTCCAGCGTTTCATCGTTCAAACGGCTTCTTATTTTTGTTACAAATGGTCCTGCAGAAAAAAACTGCTATTTCAGAATCTACGCTAGTAGTCTTTATCGTCATTAAATAGGAGTATGTTCTTTCTATGTAGTCACTATGTCTTCCTCCCTTTCAAAAAGAGATATTTATTTTTAAATTTTTGATGACAGGGTCTCAAATCTAATAGGTTGCATTGATGCATATACCTCCTTGATGATTTTATCTAGTTCTTCTGCTACACTTGATGGTTTTTGTGTGCAAAATGATTCAGTTATTGAATTAAAATGTTAATAAATTTCAAGTGTTACCTCATTTGTAATAGAGGATCTAGTTGGATGATCTGTTAGTAATGCAGTGGGATTTGCAGCGACAAGTCTTTCAAGCAGGTCTCCAGTTATTTTACGGCATTTAACTGAAAAAAAAAATTGTGACACAATCTATTCGTGAGACGTTGCTAATACCATTGTGTTAGTATTGCAGAAAATAGCTTAGATCTGAGCAACCTCCTCATCTACAAGAAATAGTGGCTGCATATAATTTTTTACTTATAACGCTCTCTTTGCATCTTAAGCTTCTTTAACATATATTTATGTCTATGTGCGCCGTAAACTGATTGCTATATCGAGATGAGAGTGCCTTAACGGTTGTTTTTACTGGTATAAGAGCAGTAATTATATCAAATAACACTGGGATATCATCATGACTTATATCCAGTGATTTACCTCTATTTTTTACGTCTAATATGCTTTTAGTACGAAATCTTTCTGTAAATAGAAACGTTCCACCACTAACTTAAGACTGTTCCACCTCGTATTGCAATTTCTTAATACGACAACGTCCATGCCAAATTCTGTTCGGATATATTATTCTAAAAAATCATTCTTATTCAGTGACCTTCTGAACATTGACATGAATTCTCATGCCTTATTTATCAGTGGACCGAAATTTGTGTCTGTTATCTAATTTCTTCCATGACATTTTCTGAGAATTCAATTCTTAGAAAATTTTGATGAGAAAAAATTTAAAAATATAATTCGGACAAAAACTAAATCCCGGGATTAGTTATTTTAATCCTGGGATTTCGGGATTAAAAAAAAATATCGGAATAGTGGAGCTGCAAACCCTAAATCAGAATTCGTTAGCAGTTATAAGGCATTTATCAATCTTTGAGAGTAACTTAGCAAGAAATGGAATAAATTTTATTCGATCTCTTTTATAGAACTTCTATCAAAAATTTATCTTTGAAGAGGATATTAGGAAGAATTAAATATTTTGATAAATATATAAAAATTGAAATATTGAATTGTAAAACATTATTTGTGATTAAGATGAACAAGCTGTTTTGTATATTTTCTTGTCAAGAAATGTAATGAAATAAATAAGTAATTTTTTTGGACCCTTAAGAAATCAGTTAAGGTATAAATAAAACTTCATGTAAATTTGGAAATATAAATCAAAAATTGTTCAATCTTTTGAAATTCATCTAATTTATTTTGGCTCTATATGTATTTTATAAAAGTATAAAAATACCACTGTTCTATTATAATTTTTCCTTTATTTCTGATGTGTTCATTTAGTTTCCATATAGTATTGCATAGTGGCACACACAAAGGGGTGTCCTAGGGATCTTGAGCCCCCAAAAGCCTTAAGATTTTTTCGATTGATTATAATCCTATATATATATATATAACTTAAAATTTAACTAAATTCTTGTAATTAACAATTTATTTTAATAATTATTGCTAATTAATAATTCAATAATTTATCTTTTACTGTTTTTTAACAAAATCAGAAGAATCAATCGGTGTTGTCTTGAGGTATAATTCGAGTTAGGAGACTTCCGACCATGCCCCCCCCCTGAAAATTTTTTGTGTGCGCTACTGTTATTGCACAGTTTTATACTTAATACAGTGTATCATTGGCTGATTAACAGTGATTCTGGAAATATATCTTTAACAACCTGTGTAGCTGTTAAAATAATTCAGAATACGGTATCTTAAGAAAAAGAAAGTTTTTGTACCTAATTTATACTTAATAATTTTAAATACTTACTAATTTATACTTAATTCATATTATTAAATACATACAAATTTATATTTAAGTAATACTTTTATGTATACATACTACACTCATGCCCATAAATTAAGCATAACTTATAGTTACGTGAAAATAGAACTCTTAAGTATATATAAATATATCACCCATAACATGTGACTACACACATCTTCAAGAATCATATGCAAATTGCAGGAAGCCACCTGATGGCACGAATAGTACGTCACAATGACGAGAGTTTTTGAGAGGAGGATATATAAGGAATAACGGCAAGGAAGTAAAATCGTTCGCATGCGCTTTATAAGCCATTCAGTGCAATAACCGCATAGTTATGACACAAAGGACGCATTTGGATGATTTTTACGTGGTAGAATTATCAGGCATCTGGAATGTGGGCTCACCCACCTTGAAGTATCCGAAGAATTTGGAATCGCCCAGAGTGTCATCTTCAGGCTTTGGCAACGATTCCAAGATGATCATAATGTGAATGTAGATGTAGGTGTTACAGCACAGATCACCCCTGAGTTACAACGCCAATTGAGGACCGGTATTTGGCAGTTACTGCTAAAAGGAAATAGACGGAGCGCTTCCTCAGATCTGTCTCGTCAGCTCTCTTCAGCCATTGGTATGACAGTTTCAAAGCAGACAGTGTACAATTATTTAGGTCAGCTATATGCTCGTAGACCTGTCAGATGTGTTCCACTTACTGCAACTCGCTGTCACCTGTGGTTAACCTTGAGTAGAGAGCATGCATTGTGGACACCGCAACAGTGGTCTTGTGTGATGTTTTCCCAAGAGTCCAGGTTTAGCTTGCACAGTCTAATTCTCGCCGTACATTCATATGGAGAGGGCCAAATACCTGTTACCACCAAGAGAACATCATTGAGCGACACAGTTTCGGTGGTGCAGGATTGCTCTTTTTTTGGAGGGGAGGATTTATTTTGGGTTCCAGAACTGTGATCTGCATGTTCAAATTGAGCCATGGCAGCCCAAATCTATCAGAACGTCGTTCTGGATCAACATGTAGGTGTGTTTCGGGACACCCTGGAAGTAGAATTTGTGGTTATACATGACAACACCCATCCTCAACATGCAAAAATCATAAGCGAATGCCTTCAATCGAAGGATATCACCCGTAGGAACTGGCCAGCATGATCATCGGACTTGAATGCAGTGCAGCATGTGTGGGATATGTATTGTTGACGAGCTGCAGCCCATCAACGACTTCTTAGATGTCTACTAGAACTTCGGAGAATATTACTTTATGAGTGGTGAAATATTCCCCGAGATCAGAACGATAATTTGATACTCAGCATGCCAAGGTTTTGTTCGGACTGTATTGCATCGTCTGGAAGACATACTATATAGTAACCATCATACCAAACAAGTAATGTAGGTTTTTGTCAATAAGGTTTCTTTCTTTTTTTTTATAATTTGCTCCAGGGTGCATAAATCTCAATTTTTATTAATGATAACAAACATATAGCAACTTTTAGCAAAAGGCTTTACAAATAAGTCCCATTTAATTTGCTTCTGACTCTTTCTTTGCCTGAAGCGTTATTCTTAATTTATAGACATGAGTGCATAATTCCTTTTTAAATAATACTTTTAAACATTTTTTTAATTTATACTTAATTTTTACTTTTAATTACTTACTGATTTATATTTAATTAATTGGTTTAAATACTTACTAATATATACTTAATTGATACTTTTAAATACTTACTAATTTATACTCTATTGATACTTTTAAATGTACACCTACTAATTTATATTATAATTTTCCTAATACTTACCAAGTTTGTTCTCAGTACTCTTTTAAATACCTACTAAGCACTCTATTGAATTTATATGTTTAAAAATTATATTTAAGAAAGAATTAGGATACTTGTAACAAAGAATAGCTGCATTCTATTTTGCATATTCTACTTCTTTCACACGCACCGTAATTCATATCCGAAATATTATACGCAAATATGAAAACAGCTGAAAGGAATTATATTTTCTACATATTTGAACAATTAATTGCGTTTTTAGAAGTAGCTAAAATGAAACTTTGTATTTTTAATTTTGGTGCTTACTAACAAATAGTATTGTAAAAAAATCGCTGTTGCTGTAAAACAGTTTTGAAGACAATGATTTAAAAATGTTAAAAAACAATTGATCGATCAATAGTGTTTTAGAAGAATAATGCTTAGAAGTATTTGAATAAAAGACAGATATTTTAAATTTTTATTTACAAAAAAAGGAATATATCGTGATCTACGGCACAGGTAGATAACTTGGTTTAATTTTAGTTGTTGTTGTCCTGTGCATATGCAAAGTTGAGATATCAAATGGTGCCAAAGGCCTCCAAAACGGCCTTTGCTATGTCGATGACCTTTGCCGAATAAAGCAGTTGTGGTTGAAATTACGTGGTTACAATCAGCATCTGGGGAATGAAGTGCTTCTTAACTGGATGGAAAGCGAGCTTACATCTGGCTAATGCATCAGCATCAATATGGGTAAGGCCATTGGAAAGTTGATGGGAATTGCGGGCTTTCTTGACAAGGTTATCAGCCTTCTCAATGCCGAAGATGTCTACGTGGGCCAGTGTCCATTGCAAAGTTCAAGTTCTTTGGGCTGCACACAACTGCTCTATTGATAAGTGCAATTATGTCCTGGATCAGTAGAGAATTGCCAATCTGGATCACCTGGAGCTCAGATCTAGAGTCTAAGAACATTAAAATGCCCCTGGAACGTTCAATTGCCCTGTTTTGGTAGTTATCCATAAGCTCACACGTAATGTTTGAGAAAATGTTACCTATGGGTATTCTAGAGGATTCATGTTCACCATTCGGATGAATAAAATAAATTCCAGCGCAACATTTATCCAGGTCAGATTCAGAAGATACATCTTTATAGACAATCTTTTGGTTTTTCGGCCGAATTCGAAAGATCCTCTATGGATCTTTCTGCTAACTCCTTTAAGGTAGAAGGTTCTTTATATATATTTTGGCTTGTGAAAAAAGAAAGCTAGCTTAAAGAGGTTCTTTAATGTGATATCAATATCTTCATTTGATATCCTTAAAAACCTCTTCTGTTTATCTTTTAACTTTTAATATGACGAAATATGATATGTGGCATGCAACTTTCTTAGATATAATATTTTCCTTCGAATGTTAATTTAATTATTTATCAGTCTGAAATATTTTGAATTTATCAATTAAAATAAAATGTTTTTTTCTGTACGCCTATGTGAATTAAACACTTTTCTACCGAATAATATAGTATAAATCGACTTCAAACGACACATTATAATGCTAAGTTAGTTTGTTAAACTTCACACATTTTCTTTGTTTTTTTAAAACTTATTAATTGTACTTAAAAACTCATAATCGAAAACATTAAAATATCTTCTTCAAAAATTTCAATTAAATGCCCTCCTCCGAGTGTTCGTTATATTGATGACGAGATAAATTTTTATATTTCATTCCTCATTTAAAATTTTCATTGTATTTATCAGTTAAATTTTTAAATATGAATTATCCTTTTAAAATTTCTATTATATTTATATTTAGACATTTAAGCGCGAGTTATACTTTTAAAATTTTCGTTGCTTGTAAAACTAAATTTTTTATGTAGGAGTTACCATTTTAAACTATTCATTACATTTAGCATCGGACTTTTTATTTGCGAGTTATTTAAAAATTACACTTACCATTCAAAATTTTTAAAAATGACTGATCATTTTGTGAATTTTTTCTATATTTACTATTCAAAAATTTAATTACGAGTTGTCATTTTAAAATTTTCGTTACACTCATCATTAAAAACTTTTTAAACACGTGACATATTATTAATTATTTTATGTAAGAGTGAGGCATACAAGAATTACAACACGAATTATTTGCATTTCCATTCCTTTTAGAAGATTTCTATAATACATATCGAATGTATACCGAAAGCAATTATTTATCTTTAATTGAAAGAATTGTATAAAAGAATACAGATATCATAAGTGCATATGATTGCGAAATATAAGCCATTTTCAGTTACATGAGGGAATAGTAAAACTTTCTCTAAGTTTCTAAAATTCCTCCGTGGTTGTATGAAGACTTTACTTTCATAGACATATATATATATAAAATATCCATCTATAATCCCCAATTCGTTATTGCGACATTGAACAACAATTCTTTTAGATTAGTTTAACTACACTTCAGTTATGTTTAAATTATCTAACAACACCCCCAAGTATTACTTGCGTTTAGTTATTGTCACAGTATAATTTAATAATTTCCCTAATTTAATTATACCACTATTAAACTCATATGTTATTTTGAAGGATAGTTTTCCATTAAAACATTCATATGTCTCCGGTTAATTTCGTTTTTAATTAATAATATTGTATTTATAGTATTTGTATAACTCGCGCGTATTCCATCAATTTTCGCTGATTTCATAAAATTACAAATTAGTTTGATGGGTGCTAATGCACATTGCTTTCCATTTACACAACCATTGTATAGTTCATACAATTTTCAACATTTTAGCTGCAAATGTTTCCCTTTCATTAGAATAAATTTTGAATAAAACATGATAAAAAAGTATTTGGTATACACGTATTTTAATGGAAAAAATGATTATTATCCATTTTACAACTATTTAATAGTTTAAAAGATTTATACACTTTGAATGGCTTAAAATTTTTCTATTTACTTTGCCACAAATAAAAATTTAAACCCACTCCCTCAAAAAGAAAAAATATCCATTTTTTCTGGTGTAATATATATATTTTTTTATTTCGAACAAGCAATCAATGTAATAAAACTCCAAATTATGTTATAATTTCTCCCCAGAAAAAAACTGTACCTTTCATTTGTGAAACAATCGTATACAATTTACTTAGACCTTAAATGTGGATAAAAGAAATTATTCTGTTTATAAAATATCTTTATTTCATTTCTCGTGGTAAAGAGAAATGCGGTTGCTATAGAAACAGTTTTCAAATGATCATTTTATAAAATTGCGTCTCAAATCTCTATTTGTGTTATTTTATGTACATATGTTATATAAAAACCGGTGTTTTTTAATAATATCGGTTCGCCTTATAAAAGTTGAAAAACATTCGAAAAACTGGGAATTTATTTGTAAGTTACGGTTTATTATTTAAATTGTTAAGTTTTTTATATTTTAAATAGTTAAAGTAAATAAAGCCTTATGCAAATATCTTTCTCATAATTACGTGAGTAAGGTGAATAGTTTTTGACCTCTGACAATGAAAGGCTGCTAATTTCAGTTAAAAACTGGTTTTATTTTTCTACATGATCTCCCATGACTTCAACACATTTGGTCCAGCGTTTCTCAAACATCAGTATTCCTTCCCGAAGGCTTTGGAATGCAAATGAAAGGAACTTGGCAGAGTGATTGCGAAGGAATTGCTTATGCATTTCTTCCCCCCCCCCCAATACATCACTTACGTGTGCCTACGTGAAAAACGATGTCACTCGGGAGCGAATTACGTAACTTTTAATCGACAGATAAGGGGTTAATTATAAACCGTACGGATTATCAAGCTAAGTGATGACCTTAAAGCGTTAATATTAAGTTAAATCTTGCTTATAATTTTATATCTGACAAGTCCGGGGGGTCACTGGTAATACTTAGTTTTGTTCTTAACATGGTATTGTTAAAATAATTATCAAATACATTGTTCAGTATTGATACATTTGTTTTTGTTGGCGTATACATGATGAACCGATTGATAAAAAAAAGAATCTTTAGATCTCTCCAAAACTGTCGAGAACAGCTTCGGTAACCTCAACTGTTCTATCAGAGAAGTCAAATCTTCTGGGTCATTTGGGCTGATCTTGAAAAACCTGGCTTGAATTGCTGGGCAAAATGTTGTGGAGACAGTTGAACACTAAGGGCAGTTTGGACAATGATTACTGTAACTTCTTTGTCCGTCAGTTAAGATTTTCACTCCTTTTATGTGTTTTGTTCTAAATTTAGTTATTGCCGATGCTATTGTACGGTTACTATTTAGAGCTGGGATGGAATATTTAAAATTATTGTTGATTAGTCTTAGGCTAGCAACTGCAATGGCGTCGATGAGGGTCGTAAGGTTAGATTATTGGGGGCAAGCTCTGGATTCTTTAAGAAGTTCATCAGCTTTCTCATTACCGAGGATATTTACCAGGGCTGGTATCCATTATAGTGTGCAAGATCTGTTTTCTGTGTGCAAGAACTGTTTTCATACCCTGCGCCTGAATCACCGTTAAAGTTTTAAATGAATGAGCTCGATTTAAAATCTTTCTTATGCAATGACGTATTATTGTAGTTATGATAGAAAAAAGTGATATTGAAGTTATTTAATAGACAATGTTTAATAGATATATTACAACAGTATTTTTGGATGAAAAAAGACTCTTTGCGGGGATGATGTGGAAGAATCGAATGATGAAAAGTATAATATCAAGTATGATTCTTCTACTGAAATATATCCAGATTATTAAGATGAGGGAGCAATTATCGTCCTTGATAAAAACATGCTTTTTTTCTTACTTTAGACAGTCGTTTTGGGAAAATATGTTTCATATTTGGTACCTTGCGGTTTATATGTGATTAGAACATTTTGAAAGCCCTATAGGTTTCAATGTGAAAATGAATCCTTCGCCAGTATATGTTATTGAGAAATCTATATATCATGTGGGGGAATTGGATATTTTAAGCAAGGTTTTAATACATGACAAAGAAAGGAATTACTTTATTTAAAAGGGAAATATATATAGATAAAATTTTACTCCACACCTTAAAAATATTATGCAGATATTTTCTAAAAATTCTAAAGAGAAAATCAGTATTCCTCTGAGATATTCCATCGAAAAATGTTTGTTACTGTCATGTTTCAAGGCAAGTAATTTTCTCATTCATATTTTGATAAGATATACACTTCACAAGTAGCCTTTTGTTCTCTTTATATGAAACAATTATCGAGGAAATTTTCTTTTTGGTTGAAATTATTCACGCATTTTTCATATTTAAAAATAAATTCTCGAATCATTTACTCATTAAATTCATTCGTCTGTATTATTAAGTATATATGTAAACGACAATTTAGAAATACTTCTAGGTTGAACTATTTTCTAGTTCGAAAGATAATTAGTAACAAAAGAGAAGAGTTATAAAGAATTTCAAATGAATAATTTCAAGTATTTGAGTTACTACTGAATTTTCGTCTTGTACTTCAGTGGGAATTTATACGACATACGCGAAACTTTTTGTACAGTACCAGTTAAAAAAGAACATCTTTGTTTTTGTTATAAAATTTAATTAACATTAATGTAGAATTTAGACTATAAAAATGCATCTCGAAATGTGTATAAAATATTAGAAAAGATTTAGTACTATTTATGTAAAAATAAGCATACAAGTAAAGATGTATCTCTAAACACATTAACCCATTAACACCTCCTCAAGTTTGCGCTTCCAGAATCAACCCAAACTGAATTTTTAGAATTATTTGAGCAAAATTAACACAATAAAAGTGATTTAAAAAATCACTTTATTCCAAAAATAAAATCCTTTGTTCTAGGACTAAAAATCATGCTAACTGAAAAACTAATTTATAGTCAACAATCAAAGCATGAAAAGTTAAATTAAAATAGTGGTTTAATTAAAAAATTATACCAGAAAAATGTCTAAAATCATTTAGAATGTAATGTTGCATTTTCGCATTGCGAGCCCTATAAATGGGATTAAATATTTTTCCCTTTCTTTTCTTCTTTTTCTGATTATTTTTTGATTAAAAGGTTCGTATTTTATATTAATTTAAATAATGCTATATTAAAATACAATTTATCGAACTGTCGTTTACAACATTTATCTTGAAAGAAATTAAAATGTTGTGAAATAAATGAAATATTGTGAAGTAAATGAAATTCGAGTGTATAATGTGAATGTTTTATCCAAGAAAACTCTCCAAGATAATTAAGTTTTTTTTTAACAATTTTTTCAATATTTATTTTAAGCAAAAAATTTTTTTCATAGCTTTCAATTTATTTCTACAAAATAATAAATAATGATTAAAATTTATCTTATAATAAAATTCAGTTAAAAATATTTATATTATACGAGTTACGAATCTGACAAAGCAATTCCATTGCTACTTTCTCGTACGATTGAGTGGCAACATTTGCTGCATATAAAAATTAATCTTCGTCATACGATATTGTTTTCGTCTTTTTCTTGAGAACATTTATTACACTGTTTTAGGAAATGCATCAGATAAAAGGTATGTGTTCGATATATTTTTTGAAAATTTATAAGTTATTTATTTGCTTATTTAATTGATTTTGTCATGTTTCTATTTCACTAATTTATATTTGCGCTTGAATAAGCTTTTTATATTTTGGAATAACTTTAATTTAAAAGATTTGTTTTCCTCTGCATCCATTTGATAGTTATGTAAAACAGTTCGTTTTGTTATTGTTTTACTTCAGTTGGTTTCATACTCAAAAACTATAATTAGCTTTAATCTATAATTATTTATTGAAACTTTATACATTCTAAATAATCCAATTTTAAGTCGTGCATAAGTTTCTGAGATAATTATAAACATGTATATAGTTCGATCTTAAAATGTAAAACATTTTGATGAATTTATACCATGTATTTTTGTTTCAGCCAAGTTTTTCTGCAACCAATGCAATATAATTTTTATAATTAAAAAAATAAATGTAAGAGTAAAATATCAGGCAAGAGCCCAAATAAGTTATGTGTTTTTCATACATTTTATTTACAGTAACGTATAATATTTCTCAAAAAGTAAAATGTACTTTAACTGTATTTTATTTTGAATAATCACGATGGAAAATTGCAACTATGTAGCTAAAAATGCAATTAAAATAAAATTGTCCCTCCTTTTTTCGTATCAATTTTTATTTCTCATTCCAAGTTTCATTATTTGTTGATGAGGTAGTCTTTTAAAACCGTGAACTTTCCCATCTCTTATAATTACGCGAACCATTTCCGAAGCAAAATAAGAAGCAGCATTTGAAAACCATTTTCGCATAAATGGTGCATGCTACACCGCATGTTTTATTTTTGCTCTGCGGTCTTGATTACTTTCTCCCGCCTTGTGTATGACATCCTTATTAATGTGATTTATTAAAACATTTCCTCGCAACACAGGTTCCAGGAAATTTTAGAGCTACCTACACGCTACCCAACCGCTATTGGACACTATTAAGAATTTCAGTTTTAAATGAAAGGTGTATGTAACATTACACGCTTGCATGCTTACTATCGCTTCTTTGGCAGTGAGTTCTTAAAATGAAAGAAAAATGTAAGTTATATAAAAATTAAGAACATTTATGTGCGGGAATATGAATGTAAGTTTTTATTATTATTATTTTTATTATAACAGTCTTACCTCGATGTAAAAAAAAAAGGATTTCTGTGTGCGATTATTATTTTTTAAGTTTTTCCTTTGTTGTAGTTTCTTTTCCCCTCCTTCAATATTTTGAATATTTTATTGATGTAAGAAAAGCTTACAATATGTAATCTCAATTTTTTCTTCTTTTCTCTAAGAATGCCCGGAGTGTAAGTATGTTTTATTTTGCTCCTTCTTTTGTTTTGTCATCGTTGAAGCTCAGAAGCCATTAATGTGCAGACTATATATTTAATCCGCAGTTTTAACTGATTTGCATCGTTAAAGTGTTGAATTTATAGTTTTCCGCACTTTAACTGGGTAATATTCACATTGGCAAATTCTGTTTCGTTACAGTTCAAAAATTTGTTTTCTCTCACTACCTTTCTCTTAGGAGCTTCATTGAACTTTGATTTATTGCAGAATAATTTATCTTAAGCATTTCGAAACATAATGACAGATACATTAAATGTATTAGATTAAATACTCCTTTAATAAATTAATGTTTCATTTAATTATGGCGACTGGTATCTTTTGAAGCAAATTAAATGCTTAAAGTTCCAAGATTACAAATTATAGGTACACATACTGACATAGCAATCACAATCATGATAGAAGAAATTACACAAGTTCGCTAATTGCATTCCCGACTAAGACGTTACATTATCGCTCCCTGAATCCTAATAGGCGAACAACTTTCATTATTTGCATAGTAGTGTTTCCATTAAAGTATAATTGATCTGTAAACTAATGTACTGATTGCTTGATTTTATTAATTTATCAAAAAATAAATAAACCACATTTAAATTAAGCATATAAAAGCATTGCTGTTGTTCCAGCTAAGATTTTATTTCAATTTTAACGAGTGCTTAGTAGGCGATGTGCAAATTATCTAGGTAATTTACAGAATATCCAGGTAATATGAAAAATGGAACAGTTTTCTTCACTTGAACGGTGCAATCTAGTTAATGTGCAGATTATTTAGCTAATCCGCACGAATTAATCGATTTCTGCACTTTAGCGATAACATATGCAATGATATTATATCAACGTTGAGTCAAAATAAAACGTTTAAAAAATGATTTCTCTATTTTCTATATATATTTTTATTATTTTAAAAAACAGGCAAATTTTAATTACTTCCCATTACCTATGGCTTTCATACCAACGCTTGACATTAAAAATTGTAATGCTATTGTTGTCTTTACAGTGTGAGAAAATCTTTTTTCATATAACTCTAAAAATTTACAATCTATATCAAAATCAATGTTAACATAAACTATGCAAAACTTCTGAATCACTTCTTTTTGTTTTCTGACAATGCTTATATTTATAATCTGATGTTTTATATAAGATCGTAGCTAAATTAAACTTTTGCTCTTTCATCATTATCTATACTTATATATTAATTTTCATATATCTTTTACGATAGTTGTAAACATAAAAAAATATTTACGAGCATTTTTTTTTTTCCTTTTCGTTTTACATTTTTTTAATGAATATTTGTAATGCCTCAGTTGAGAATTTTCAAAAATAGCCTAGCTTTCAATTTCATAATATATTTTTTGTGTAAAAAATGTTGTATTTATGTTTTATTTTTCGCTTATAATTGTATTTATTTATTTTTAGATGTTTGTTTACATATTTTGTTTAACCCATAATGATATTTCATTAATTTTTGGTGTAAGAAAAAAAAACTCGATGAATAGTTAAAAAATGTTTTGTTAATAATCATTGGTTTAAAAGCATTCGTATACAATTTTGAGATCATAATTTGATTATTTGTGAAAATGATTTCGATATGAAATGTGTATTTAGAAACTGTGTACCATTCTCTAAATATTTGACTTACAATTAAAGATATATAAAAAAGCAAAAATAAATAAATAAGTAAATAAATAAAATAAATATAATACAATTAAAGTGTTAAATAAGAATGTATTAATAATACTATTACAAACATATTATTATAATTGACTTTTCTGTTCTGAACCATTTGTTGTACCACACAGTTTAGTTAGATTATCTTGAAAATTTAAAAATATAAATGATGAATTTTAGCTATTAAAAAGAATAAGGCTGCTTGCAAATTATTTTATTTTTAACAAAAATACAATTCGATCGAATTTGTAGGAAAAACAAAAAATATATAGTACATTTATTGTAAAATAATCCAATTTGCAATTTACCTTACGATAGTATGCGTACTTACTAATATTTCTGAGTATTATAAAATAGAGACATGCATAAAAATAAATATTAATAATAATTATTTTATATTCCGCTTATTATATTAAATAAAAGTAATCATATTTTGTTATAAAAAAGGTTAAATAGCTGAAGGATTAATTTAACAATTTTTGTACACCTTATAACTGAATTTTCAAATGTATTGGTCTTTTACCAACGTCGCAATCAGGAGAAAATTGGGAGTTATTCGCGGAATATCCAAAGCAAAAGAGATCACCCACACTAAGGTGTAAAAGAAATGCACTAATGGTCATGGTCATCATGGTTGTGAACTCGGGGCTGGTGTGTCATACATCCAAGCCCTAGTGCTACTGAATACCCACCGAGTAAAGGGGGCCAATGCATGTTAAATATGTCGCGTCTCCAAGTTCCTCAAAGGTGTGACGTGGAGGTTCTGAGAGGGAGTGCCATTTTGTTGTGTCGTTCTCGTCACTTGAAAGTGGTTAAAAATTACGAGATCCGTCGCTGATAGCCATCACGTTACTTTATAGTGAGACGCAAATAAACACTGACTCACCCAAAAGGGTCTACATGTACGAACTGATCCCCCAATAAACAACAACCCCACATTCAGCCTTTATGAAACAAAAACATTATAGTTTACAGACAGGCATGTTTAATCATAAGAATCTAAATTATAAGCAAATATTAAGAAACATCTTAAAAATTTGGTGTTACACAGTTTCAAAATACACTGGAGGGGAAAACACACACATACAAAAGAAGAAAGAAAAAAAAACCCTCTAAAAATACAGGGTGAGACAGAAAAAAAAATTAAAGTCTGCTTATAAAGGCAACTTGTTAGAGACAAAAATTTCCAACTCAGATGAATAGTGGTGCAAAATTAAAGAGGGAAAAAGTATAACACACACACAAATAAGACGAAAATCAAACACAACAAAAATAAGACAAAGCAAAATTTTCATCATAAAATAAACACAGATTATATATATAACTGAACAATTCCACCATTTTCCTTTCCCGCGATTTTCTCCTTTATTTTGCGTTCTGTATCATGTAAATAAAACACAATAACGGAAGGATGGCATACCATTTTGATCACTTCTCCCTTTTTAAAGTACATTTAATCCTATTACAGCAAATAAAGATCCAATCTCATGACAGACCTCATAATTTTAAACTGCGGTGAAGTGACGAGGACGACTTCCACACCAAGCCACCGTGGGGAATTTCGTCTCGACAGGCTTAACTTTCTTCACCCCTGCTACGTTTCGAGTAGCAGTGTGTTAGAATTGGATCCATAAATCTATAAAAGCAACCAAATTGTGGAATATTATTTCTTTGTATTGCTTATAACCTTTGCGATGTATTAGTTTTAGTAATAATAAATTTCTCTAAATAGAACTAAGAACATAAATTTTTTAGCAATTTTAAAAGAAATTAAAGGCTTGATTTTATATTCTAAATAAATCTAATGGGAATCCTTTAAGTAGTTTTGATATCTGCCATTTTCCAATAATTATTTAAAAATATTTTCGTTGTTAAAAAGTATTTTTTTTTTGTGCTTCCGGATAAAATTTCTCAAAATTTTAACTGCAAATAATATTTTATCGCAGAAATATTTTCGTTGAAAAGGATTTCATTCCTTACCTTTCATTTTTTCCTAATTAATATGGTGATTTGTAAAAATTAATAAATTTAGAGAATATTCGTGTGTTTCGTAAGCTGAGACAGTATATTTAAAAAATTTTAAAATGCTAATTGCGGAAAGTTGTTTTATCTCTTCTCATATTTCATTTTTAACTACATTGCTCAACATTAAAATTTACTTTTTAATGAGCTTGCACTATAATAGTTAGTAGAATTCCCTGGAAACTGCTCTGTTCCGAGAAAATCTTGGAATAATTCAGAAATTTATGTTTGAGTATTCTGTATTCTAACTAATTTGCTCATGTGGAATAAAAATATGGTTTAAATAATAAAAAATAAGGCAATATTCATACTATTCATTTGAACGTTGCTTTTTAACACAAAACTTGAAATGGAATACTTGTTTTCATTTTCATTATTTGGTTATCAAGATATAATTAAACATGATGTTGCCAAACTCGACTGGCATATTCAAAGGGGCGAGAGTAGGCAGCATGGAGATGACAAATTACGATAGAACATGAGGTCGCAAATCACATTCAGTCAGAGTAATTTGCAAAACTAGTTATGAAGGACGTGATGAGAGTGGAATAAAAAGTAGCATTAAAAGGTAAAAAATACATTTAGTAAACATAACGCATGTTTACAATACCAACAGTGCTTCGCAGCTCGACGTCATCAATGCGATTATCTGAGGAATTGTTCGAAGTTGCCGGAGCGTTGGTCATAACTATACCGACACCTATAGAAGAACTGTCGGACGCGTGAGGGTGCGTGAGTGAGAGAATATTAACATCGCACTGTTCAGTTACACGAGGGCTTTTGGCGACGGACCTCGTAATTTTGAATCACGGTCAAGTGACAAAGACAACACTTGAGCTGTCACCCACTCCTAACTACCACACCAACGGGAGGACGACGTATGAGCTGTCGACAGATTTAACTTGCATCGCTCCCCTACACGGCGGATCTTCAGCGGTACTGGGCTCGAACTCATGACACGCCAGCCATGAGCCCGATACTGTGGCCACAACGCGTAAGGTAGCAGATGCATTGAAGTGAGGGAACGAATATTAACGTCGCACTGCTCATCTACTCGAGGGCTTTTGGCAACCGACCGCGTAGTTTTGAACTATGGTCAAAAGACGCGGACGACATGTGAGCTAGCACTCCCTCTCCTAATTATCACACCACACCAATGGGAGGAACAGACGAATCGGAAGGATGTAATGTCAATTGGATTGAAAAGATGGGCAATAATGGGTAAGAAAAACATTTACAAAACGAATAATTCAGAAAGGAAACGGCGAATGATTGTCACAGGAATTGTTCGAAGTGGTGACCACGTAGGTCATAGCACACCTTACGGTCGTATGTTATTAGACGCATTCAAACAATGCTATGCCCGCTGAAGTGACAACGATCCGTGCCGTGAAATTTTTCACTTGAACCATCGGCATCTCAAAGCATAGAAGTGGTTACGCACCGTAATCAAAAAATGTGCTGATGAGCTACCGTACATGAACCACATGCCTTGTTGCACTGTGACCAGTATTCCCTACAGCCATACTCCCGGGAGAAGTGGGAAAATTTCCTACCTGTAAGTATCTACCACGGCGCTACAAATCCCTGCATTTGTTTGGCCAGTCCCCTCGTCTGGCTTGTCGTCTTCCAGACGGCTGCTATTATTGCGATTTTCACAACGAAACGTGGTTTGTGATCCCATGCTCTACTGTGATTTGCCAACCCATGGTGCCTGGTATCTCCCCATTCAATTTGTTTGTCCAATTTGGCAACACCCTGTAATTTTTTTTGAAAAAAGATTTAACATAATGTGTGATTTATACTTTAATATTATTACTTTATCAAGTTGACTAAAGTTTAATTAATTTAAAAGTTTTTACTTTTTTCATCAAAATTCATAAATACAGTAAAACCGGCGCAATTTAAAACAAAAAATAAGATCAAATTTACGGAGGCGCATTATACACCAGGAATAAAAGTGATATCTTGAAAAACGAAAGAAGGTGAGCTATAGTAAAAAAAAAAGTAGACTTCTATATATATCAAAATACTGGGTTTTTTAAGGAAATGACATTTTTTTATGAATTTAAAGAGTTGTATTTTCAGAAATATAATATATTTTTTTCAAAAGCCTGTAATAATACCTCGAATAAATGACTTCAAAGCATACGAGCATTGCATACGTACATTTCGAGTTTCTTTGTAAAAAAAGGAGGTGAGCGTTTTACGGCGAATGTATCTTAAAATTAAAAATTGCACCTCTAAAGTATGGATGCGCGTCATACGGCGGTGCTCGTTATTCGTCGGATTTTACGGTAGGTGAAGTAGTTGATGCATTTGTTATATTTGTGAAAAAAAATGAAATTCCTTTTAATGATTTTTTTATACTTGATTATAACATATTCATAAATGAGTTCAGGATCTGTAATTGCAAGAAATCTAGAGAAGGAAAACATATCTTTACAATCTCAATCTAAATAAATATAATCTATGATTTGGTCAGTAAATAATTAGAGTGGAGTGCATAAAAGTGAATAGATTTATTTCTGATTTAATTTCGTTTCCTCCCTAAATGTAAGTTATCATTGAATGTATAAGAATACATTCAATGAACCGGAAACCCATCATAAACCATCATTCTAGGTATTTTTCTCGTAAACTGTGGATCGTACTGTTTTAGTTCTTTAAACATTTCTTATGATCTCTCAACGAGGAATTTTGGCTGTATAAAGTTTAAGAACTGTTTTTGAGACACCCTGTAACGGGTCTATTCGCATACCTTTCACTAATCCTTTTGGGAAAATTTTACTGATTTAAATTTAGTTCAATTGAAATCTTTCTCCCGAAGAAGAAGATGTGATATATGTAAATCATGTCGTATATTATTTAATCATTAATTTTTAGGTTCGATAAGAAAAAGAGAGAGAGAGAGAAGTTAGGAGTTAGCCGATAGAAGGTTGATTTTACGTTAAGTATTTGAAAGTTAGACGAGAGTAACTCGTCGATTAATTAATTAATTTATAAATTTAATAACTGACAGTTCAGTCAGTAAGATATTGGGATTAGATTCAAATCGACCCGAAGTTGCTTATTTGAGATAGGAGTTGAGTACATTTCCAAACGTAAGTGACTCGATTTAGAATTAAATATTAAACATTTCAGCTTCCCCGCTTTGGCTCCAATACTTTATATACGTGCATTTCTTTCTCTGGGTTTTGTTAGATTTATAAAAGGATAAATAAACTATATTTTTTTATTGTGGCTGGTGTTCATTCAAACTCCCAATCATTGAGAAATTCCAGAGAGAATCTCTTATAATCCAGAGTGTGATATATAATTTTACGTGGATAATATACCAAGTATGTGAAACATGTTATTATATAATAAAATGTAAGTTATTAGATGATACAAATCATGGGAAATATTATTTTAACAAATATTGTCATTATTATATCTACTGTGTGGAGTTTGTTTGAAGGTTCTTGGGGTAAACTGACAATTCTGCTACTTTAAGTCCTTGGGGGGCGTGGTTCAAAAAAGTCCTTGGAAAGAGAAGTGTTAGCTCACGTGACAACTGTGATTAAAAATTGCAAAATATTTTGCCAAAAGCCTTCGTGTTGCTCCAGAGGGCGACGTAGATTAGAAGCAATCAAACCGAATAAAATAAATGGGAAGAATTTCCAGTTGAAAGATTGCATGGAACCAATTGCAATCCTTGCATTTGCACTAATATGACCAATTAAGATCACTGGTGCCCCCTGATATTCTCTTTTCATTGTAGGCCGATTCTGTGAGTTTCTATTTATTTACGTCTTTTGCATACCAGATACAAATTAAGGTATGTGACTACCTTCGAGCACTTTTTTTGAAATATGTAAAATTTCACTTATGTAAACATATTTTTATTTGTAATGGGACATAAAAGTAAGAATTCAAACACAGTTTTTACAAAGTTATAAATATTTTTGGAAATATAGGGAATTTTGAGTGAAATTTTAGTGAAAAATTGCAATTACGGTAAGGATTGTGTTCAAAATTCTGATACATATATTCTAATAATATTTATACAGTACATAAATAACATCATTTTCTGTGATTATAACTATGAAATTTATAATACTTCTGTAAAGTTTTCAAAATATGTCAATTTTTATGCAAAAACTCATTTTTTTACAAAAAACTAATGTTATTTTCTCACAAAAAGTGCAACAAAATAAATAAATATATACACAGGTATTAGATTATAGTTTAGACTACAGATAAAACTAAATTAAAGATTCTCTGAAAATTTCAAGTCAATATCTTAAAAAGAAATCTTGTAGTCAACCGTACCGTGAAGAAAAAAATTGAAAAACATAGTTTCTCAGAAAATGCATTTAAAGATTTTAATGCTATGTGAAAAATTTTCTACTGATTGTACATTTTTTAAACTCACCATATTTATAGCTCAAGCTCTTTTAAATTTCTTGTAAAACTTATTTGGAATTTTTTATTAACCTTTTGCTGTTTTCCTGTGAATTTTATACACTATAACAATTGTCCTTTTTAGCGAAATTTTGGTGAAAAATTGCAGTTACGACAAATTTTTTACACAAAATTCTAATAAGTGTATTCATATAATATTTATACAGCACATAAATGACATCTTTATCTGTGTTAGGTATCAAAAGATTTGTAATACTTGAAAAAGTTTTTTAAATACGCCAAATTGTATGCAAAAACTCATTTTTAAAAAAAATTAATGCTTTTTTTATAAAAAAGCAATTAAATATTTATATATATATATACAGACATTAGATTTTGATTCATAACACAGATAGAACTACACAAAACATGTTCTGAAAATTTCAATTTACTATCTTAAAAATATTTTGTATAGTGAACTTTATCGTGAAGAAAAATATTGAAAAAGTTTCTCGTAAAACACATTAAAAATTTTTTTAACACAAAATAAATACTTTTCTACTTACAAAACATTTTCAAAACTCTCCATATTTATAGGTTAAGCCTTCTTTAGCTTCATTTTTAGCTAATTTTGACTTTTTTTTGGCTTTTTGCTGTTTTCTGGAGAGTTTTGTTGAGGGTAATGACTGGCGTTTTGATTTTTGAATACGTTCTGTGTCAATTCCCATGTAGTTTTTAAGTATCATTGGATCAATTACCATACCTAAATAATTAAATACATGCAACAGTCCTAAATAACCTGAATTATATAATAGGACAGCAATGTGTGAACCCAAAAATAAAGTTTTCTTGTGAACAAAAATTTCTTTTGGTAAAATAGACCATAATACATTATTAAAACTTTCATTATTATTTTGGGTCATGCCATGGAGGCATTTTTTTAACAAATCTTTATCACAGAGTGCTAAGTAAGTGGGCTTTATCACTTTAATAACTGAATTTGAAAGGCCTGTTGTTTTGTCTATGTGTACTTTTTCATCGCATAATGCTCGTTTATACTTGCACCAGCTGTCTTTCCCTGTAGGACATTGCCCATGCATGGGATTTTGATTGCTAGAGCAGCAGTGAAAGAAAACAGCTATTACAGCAGATTGCATTTTTTCGAGACATCCAACATTGCTACGGATGGCAATCCCGTAATAGTTCTGCAGTTTATCGATAAATTTATCAGTTAGTTTGCCCTTTCCACCAAGTCCTTTGGTGTTCTTTTTAGTTTCCTTAGACGTGAGCCTACTCTTTTTTGTATATGACCTATACATTCGAGTTTTGAGACACTGTTTTCCCCATATATATTCTTTACTTGTAAAAAGCCCTTGGAATCCCCATCACCATAGTACTCGGTGTACTGCAAGTCTCGTTTTATCAATGATCTTTCAAAAATTCTGAAAGCTCCAACAGCTTCCATATTTCCTGAGGATCCTTTATAGTTTGAGCATTCATGCGCAGATTTCACTTTCATTTCACACATTTTGCAATACTGAGTCATTACTTCCAAATCTAAAATTTTCCCAGTATCAATGGAAATAGCTGAGACACAACCATTAAGCGACATATGGCCTCTCCGCTGCCACGTGCCATCTACTGAAACACCACAATTTGTACTTTTTTTAAAATTTCGCACTTCTATTGATGCAGCTTTCATATTTTCTTCAGAACAAAACTGTACTGCTTCCAGCAGTTTGAGTTCATGAGCTCTGAAGGTGTTTTTAGAAATGCAGGGCAAATTTAAAGTACATAGCAACTTCTTACCAGCTGTGAATCCCCTGCCAATCAATCTCAATCCAAATACCAATAAAGTATTGAGAGTGAATTTTTTATTTTCTTTACGGGTAGAAGTAAAGCCAGTCATGAATCCACAACTGCAAGACACACACAAGTTAGAGCAAAGTCCTTCCCTGGAATCTTCTGTTAGTTTCAATCCAGTTGCATAGCATTCCGGACAACACAGGATTGAAATAATTCCCAATAAAGCTTGGAAATCAATAATTCGATTACCTGTAGAACCATGAAATATAGGTTCAGGCACATCAAAACTGTCATTAGTGGTCAATTTTGCTTCACTTGCAGACGACGCCTTGTTACTGTTTGGTGCTGACTTGGTAAATCTGTTTCCATAAAACCTTCTCTTTCTAGTCACTTTTGATCTAGTTTTCGGCATTTTGAAATTATTCACAATGAAATAAAATGTTAAAATTAAATAAAATAAATGAATAAATTGTAAAAATATCAAAAATAATTAGTAATAAAGAAGAACGCTTTCGAATGAACAATGTAAACAAAGTATAGACGATACTAGTATTGCCATTCAATAAAACAAGCTTGAATAAAAAAAAACAGTTGCCAGATGGAAAAAAAATATTATTAAATAAGTAATGGATACCTTGATCTGTATTTACAATAAGTAATGAATGTTTATCTTGCTTAAAAGTCACGAAAAAGGATTTCAAACTATTTGTTTACATTTTATGTCTCTTTAAATACCATTTCCGGTTTTGAAAATTCCATTTCCGGTTTATTAATTAAGCTATAACTTGCTTCTAAATATCGTAGGAACTAAAATAAAGTATTTTTGGAATCTTAAATATATGGGCTATAATATAAAAACATAAAAAAAATTTCGAAAAAATTCACCAAACACACGATTTTAGGGTAGTCACATACCTTAATGTCAAAATAAGAGTCATAGTATATTCAATATGAAACATTATAGTATTACTTAAAAATATGATCTAAATATCGTCTTCCAGATGAAAATTTATTTCTAAAAGCCAAAATTTACAATCCCACAGTCTATTTATCTTTGGCTGAAGTTGTCGAATCGTGGGTTCAAATTCTAGCTGCATTAAGGACCTGTCATGTAATTAGACTGAGGCACAGTAAATATGTTAACGCTAAAGCCCTAACGTGGTGAAGAGTGGAAGTTAAATGTGGAAGATAGTTCAGATGTTGTTCTCATCATTTGAGCGAGGTTCAAAATTACGAGTTTAGTCGGGAGTAACCCTCATGCTGTTTTAAAGTATGATGTAAATAAATCTCAAACATATACTGTATTCGTGTATAAAAATATATATTTTCTTCTCTTATTCATCTTCGGAGCACAAGTATTGTTCATCGTGATTTCCGATGAAATCTTTTAACTATACATTCTATAGCCGTACTTAATGCTTCCCTGTGCATAATACGCACATTCTATGATGCTCTGAGCGAAAAAACTTGTTTTTATTTCATTCTCATCTTATTTAAAACTTTCTCTTTATTTGTCTTTTTTTGATACTGTGAGCGAAATTCTACAGACAAAAGTAATACACTAGAGCAGTGGTCTTCCAACTGTGTTCCTCGAAACCCTGGGATTCCACAAGGCATACTCAGTGGTTCCACGAGTCACAATAAGAAATTTAGAAGGATAAAATATGCATGGTAAAATTGATTCAGGTTTTCTATGAAGGTTGTAAGTTACAAGTATCTAAAGCTTATCGCCCCCCCCCCATTTATTAAAACTGAAAATTTTGTTTATATACAACAATTTTATTTTGCAACACTTTCTAAACTTTTATTATAAACTAATAAAAATAATAAGGGAATATTTTAACTTTATATACATACTTTCTACTAGATTGTGAATATTATCTTGATTACTACCTCGGGTTCCTTGAGATAATTTTGTACTTGTTAGGTAGCACAATGTCTTGCAAAAACTAAACAGTTTTCTAATGGAAAATGCATTTTTTTTTATATTTGTGGAAAACGACACCAAAAATGAAGGAAATCGAATAACATATTAGCAGAGTTGGTTTTAAAATATAAATTAAAGCAAGGACAGTTTCTAAATTTTAGATTTCAAATTCTGTCTCATGCCAAATATACGGGATTTTTCACACATTCATAAACATTTTAATGTCATTCAGATCATTGAGTTTAAGTGAAATATATTTCTAAGCGTATATATAAGGGGGGGGCTACAAAAACAAAGTATAAAAGCAAATTAAACTCAAAATATAATAATGTGATTGCACTTAATCTCAACAGACTTCGACATTGACAGTTCATGTGAAAAAAAGGAAGCACATATTTCAGTTAATTAAAATAATGCATGAATAGTTGACACATGTGTGAATCATACATTAATATTATTAATACGTAAACTATATTAACATAATTAGATTAGAATTATTTTAGTAATAAATGCAAATACTCTTTTTAATTGCTTTTACATGAAGTGCCTGTAACATGTTGATCTACTTAAAATATTACTTTGAGACATAATCTTCAACGCATGTGTATGGAAAGGGGTTCCACAAAACCACCTTCAAGTTCTACGGGTGCCGTGAGTTGAAAAGATTTGAAGGCCACTGCACTTAAGTCATGAAAACTCGGCCTAATGCGCATCGAAATGTAGCGGAGTTTGTCAAAATACCGGGCTATCGAGAATTCAATTAAAAAAGGAACCAAAAAGTACAAGTCTTTCTTCAGAAACAATATGCTGCACTGGTATTGAATTGTTTAATTTAGAATACAACTGGAAAAAAAAACTACCTAAATATCCTTAAGCAAAATAAAAGTACGTGCTTTGCGAACGCATGGACCATTTATAACATGAAGATGAAAATTAATGAATACATAGTATACAGTAATTTACCTGATCAGAAAAATACTTTGGGAAGACATAAACCTCTCTATAACAAATAAATTAAATAAGAATGAATAACTGGCAGTGTGGCCAGTTTTTGCAAAATTGACCACACTACCTGGAGTGTCCGAGTTACATGGTCTGCCAAGTTTCCGTAGCTCTACTGCGTTGAAAAAGTAATTGTATATTAATTTAGATAATCGTCTCATTAAATTGTAAATTGTACTTGTTTAATATTTAAATATTACCAACTTATATATCTCCGCAGATTTTATCGAATTAATCAACAAAATAGTTCTTCGAAAATTTTTTATGACGACCAATGTAGCTGATTTTTGACTGGCCTAAAGAGAGATTTCAAAGTGAAGGATAAAAGAGAAACTGTGTGAATCAAAACATAATTATGATATCTAAGAGAATATTTTTAAATAATCTCTTTCAAATAGCAAAAAGACTGTCAGTTGGTGGTTATTTAAAAATTAAGTTTGATTTATGACGGTGTTTGCATAACAGTTTGTGTGCGATAATTAATAATCATTTATAATTTACCGAATCTTTGAAAGCATTGAATGATTAATATCTCTTGGAATATGAATGACTTCTCTCGACTAAATTTATATGAATGAAAGATTTCAAACTAGAAATGATTACTCTTATTTTTCACTAAAAAAGACGCTCACTTTGACTTGCATATTTGATTAAGTTATTTGTATAAATGAAACAAATGACTTAGAAAACAAGTTTGACATATCTGTCTAAATTTTAGAAAATGCCCCGGCAAGAAGGTCGTTTGTATAAAAGGGCTCGGGGAAGAAGCAGACATGATCTTAAAAATGGCTACTTTTATTCTATCTTTAACACTTTAAAGCGGGTCTATTCGTGAGCCTCCTAGTAATGCTCTTGGGAAAAACCTTTTTCTTTGAATATTGTCCTATTTAAGTAAATCAAGTCTTATATTTAAGCATTAACTTTTAGTTTAAAAAAAAGAGAGAGAGGTTGGGAGTTAGATGATAGAAGTTAGTGATTAACGCAAAATAGTAGAAAGCTAAGCGAGAGAGAATCACCGATTAATTACTTCATATTTAAGATTGATAATTGACGATTTAGTCAATAAAATACTTGAATTAGAATCAGATCAATTAGAAGTCGAATAGCTGAGAACGGAATTGTGATTATTCAGAACGTATATTACCAAAACGTTCCAGAAGTAGGTGATTCAAACCATAATTAAATATTACATATCTCGTCTACCTCGCTTTTGCTCCAATGCTTTAATGTAAGTGCATTTCTTACCCTGGGTCATTTTGTAATGCCAGTCGTTCCTGCTTCCCTGTGAAACCCCTTGTCTACCTCAGACCCGCTAGGTGTGTGGAGAAACTGAATAATCAGCAGCATGATTAACACTAATTATTTTATTGTCACCAAAATATCAAACAGACACAATAACAATCTCATTAAAATAACATATCAGATAGTAGAGCGCGGAGGTGAGACTTAATAGCTGGGGATAATAATACGGACCTCAACTGATTCCACGAAAACTTAAACAAGCTCAATATAACTACATCGTGCACTAATAAACTAATCTTCTATTTAAATAAGAATCACGATACCTGTACTTTAATGAAGTCAAGTCCTACACTTGAACCTTGAAGGTGAACCTATTCTGGATTTAATCACCGACGATTGATCCACTCTCAGTAATCTTCCATTGATAAACTCCAAATGCACTTAATTATTCCACGATCCTTCACTCTCCAGCTAACCAACTAACTCGCCAACTAACTTGCCGCCGACAAACTCTTCAAACTCGTGAATACATAATTTTTATAATATACCTAATTTGTATAATCACGCTTCCTTCGCTCGGTGAAAGTTGGTTGAAATAAATATTTTTCTTAAAGAGTCCTGAAGGGGTTAATAGAGCCTCGTATAGATCCGTCACAATTTGAATAGATTTATAGAACAATAAAATTATATTTGCTGTGATTGGGGCTGATTTTCTTTCTAATACTCAAACACTGATCGATGTCCGGGGATATCCATCACAACTTTGTGAAATATACAATTTTATTGCTGAATTCTGGGAGCAATGCGAAATCTCAACATTAGTAGGATATACTAGATTATTGAGAGAGAAATTTACTTAACTTTCTTTAAAGCGTCTTGTAAATATCCTTCTCGAATCCCAATAGTTTGGTCAGCTCCAATGATATTTAGTTCCACACTCCTGGTGGATTCTATGACGAATATTAATTTCCTCTCAGTCGCAATTTATCTTTTTCTTATTCTTGGATCTCAACAATTAACCATTTAATTCACATACCCAACTTCAGGGTTTAAATAGCATTTAAAAATGCCTAAAATCAAGTAATCTCTATGGAAAGCGGTTCTCAAACTTAAATCCCATTTAAAGAACCCAAATAATACCTATTTACACAAAAACACTTAAAATAACTTCAAAGAGAGTAAGCAAATGCAATATAATACATTTCGTATTTGTACTATAATTATAATATATAATATATTGTCGTTCGACACTAAATAATTGCCGTGCATATCATTTTATTTAACATTAAAGATTATTGTCAGAAGCTATTTTACACAGTGTATCACAAATTAGTTAAGTACTATTAAACTTCTTCTATCGTTAGTGTCCGCCAAATTTTGAAAATACAAAAAGTGTACCGCAACAACTACAAAAAAAAAAAAAAAAAAGATTGAGAATCACACTGTTTTAATCAATATGCGGTTGAAAATTACTGCATTTTGACAAAACTTCATTATTAACTATTAATATTAACCGGTAAATGATAAAAAATATTCCTTTTACACAGCTTGGTTTGTTACTAATATAAATAACAGGAAAATGTTAATAATATCTTTCAAAGCATAATTGTGAGAGTAAGATATACATTTCCAATTCACTTGAATGAAAATATAAAATGACAATGTGTAAATGTAAACAAAATTACACCACTGCTCAGTAATAGATGCATCGAGCTCTCCCCCTCACACCCTCTAAAAAAAGCAAAGAAAAAGAAATAGTTCACGCAGATATATACGATTTAATTCACTACGTGTTATTTTTAACGCTTTCTTCTTATCGTCTACACTAGAAAAGAACGGACTCGGAATCGTTACGAGTTATTTTTTCACGACGAACGAGTCAGCTCATTTGGGACATTATTTGAAAAGTAATTAACGAATTAAGGTGTTATTATCAATTCTCGCCAGCAGTATTCCCATCGTAATGTCTAGAAATAACGATCGAGCTTAATTACCGATCTATACTACCATATTTAGTTGCGGTGGATGGCAACAGTAGCGAAACTTGGAAAGGAAATATGTTTTCATTAACAGATGATAAGAGTGAGAGGAAAAAAAATATTTTTTTAGTAGAATGAAGATGAAACCAGTGAAGAGAGTGTTTTTTTTTCAATTGCGAAAAAAAGTCCTCTGGCTCCATTCACAATCAATTATATAAGAATTCGTCGTTTTTTATTGTTGAGATAAGGAAATATGTATCAGAGCTTGCTTTCTATCGATGTGCGATACGCAGAAAAATTCTTAGGTCTGCTTTTTGTTCATCTCGGGGGTATTGTAAAACTAATATCGCCGTTGTTTAATTAGAAATCGATATATATCACAAAAAATCAATTTTTTTTGTTATTAATTTTTTTTCCCTGCTACTCTTCAAAAAATAATAGAACTGTATTTTAAGAAAATAAGCCAAAAGCAGATATTTTTGAACAAAAGGATTTACTGGAAAAATATTTGATGAACTATTTTAGATAGGTGAAATATTTCTTTTTTTAAAAATGTATTGTACTGTATTAACACTATAGATTAATTGCTTATTTTTGATAATTACAAATTTTATATCAATTTTTTTATTACTAAATTTCTTTTATTGCAATAGATAATATGTTCTAAATTCGACACTTTTGAGACAAATTTTAGTGCAACGTATATTATGAATTGTGTAATCCGCAGATATATTAAATTAAAAACATAAAGTTAGTGTGAAGAATTATTTTAAAATATTTATTTTCTGAAGTAAATTAAACAGCATGTTATATTTTTTTCATTTGGATGTATTCATTTTCGTTTCTTAGAACTATATGGAATTGTAAATATTAAATCAGTATATCACTAAACTAAATTTAGTACCTTTGATGATTTTTTGAAATTTATCACTATTTTCACTAAATTCATTATTTTTATTTATTTTTATAACAAGCTCTCGAAAACAATTTTAGTGTTTCTTAGTGAATAAATTTCGTTTTTATGATTGTTTGCAATTGTCATTCTCCCCTTACAGTTATAAAATTAAGGCGATATGGTACCATCTTCAAATTTTTTTTATTTTTAATATTTGATATTTGGTTTTAATTGTATTTTATAAAAGATAATATTTCATAATAATTCCATGCAAATGTTTTTAATTTGTTGCAAAATGTTTGTAAAATTTAATTATTTTGAACTTTTTTAAGCATTTTCTAAATCCCTAAGGCCTTTTCAAGTATTTATCTTTTCTTTCAAAAAATTTTTCCAAGAACCTTATAATATTCTACATAAAACAGTGCATGGACTTTTTTCTGTTGCTGATCCTTAATTTTTTATAAATTTTTTTTTTATTTAAACTTCCAAAAATTCTAAAAAAAAACCCATTAATTTTGATTTTGAAATTTTTAGAAAAAGTACTAAACATGTTACAGCTAATTCCATGCACGGTTTTACGAAACATACATTTCAGAACATGTATAAAAATTTCAAAACCATACTTCAATTATCAAAAAAGCCTTAGGGTTTTGAATAACCGTATATGTACAAAAATTCAACATGGAGAAATAGGAGTTTGAAGTTTTCATTGCCTGAATAACATGATATAATATTCATCATACAGTCTGAAGTTTTAATGAACTGTTAATTAGCTTATTTAAAACTGCTTACCATAAAAAATTGCACAAATGTAGAGCAATTAAACAGTATACTGCCATAATGAATATATAGAAAAAAATGAATGAAAAATCAATACTTCAAAAAACTTTATCTTAATAATTATAAAAAGAAATAAATACACACATTCAGAGCTATTTCCATGCTCAGAGCTAATGCACAACATGTACAAAAGATATTTATGCCTTTATTTTTTATTTCCATGATTTTAAAAGCATTCGCATGTTAAATATTGTACGCGAATAAAAGCAAAATCAAATAGCAATTTATAGGTAAAATATATCAAAATCTAAGAACTGTATATGTGCATTTCTTTAAATAAATATCTTAAAATATTTTAATAATAAAAGTGTTGAATTTCAAACACATGGGATATATATACATCACCAAAAACAATAGTATAAAAATGGGAGAGATTTTCTATTTTTGCGAATTAGATGTTTAATTATCTGAGTTATCAAAATGAAATTTTATATTTGTGTTTTGGGATAATCCGTTTTGAAGTTTTAATTTCATTCATAATAATCTCATAAGAAGCACGCACAACTTTTAAATCTTTACCAAATCCATTTGTTCTTCCAATAAACAATTCACAAACTAGAATTTTTGCATGAATTGCATAATTCTTTCTTGAAATGATTTGTTACTGCATATATAATGTCAGTCTCATATATGCGTGGTAGAAAAAAAATTAAATAATTTTTTATCAGGCTCTTTTCTAGCAGATAATCTGAAGTATGGGAGTGGTAGTTGCTGTCCAGCATCAAATATTGCTCCATAACTTGATAAAAATGCAGGTAAAGCTTTAAAATTTTGCAGCCATGTTTATAAAAATTCAGGGTATCAAATAAGTCAATAAAAAATTTTTTGACAGTTTAATGATTTTTAAGATTGTATATCGCATTGAAGCGTTTTTAATAGCTAAAATATGTGTTTGTGTACATAAAATTCAATTATTTGGTTCTGTTTCTTTAATTAAAAGTTTATAAAATTATATATTGATGTGCATTGTTTTTGAAGTTATATACGAGGTAAGGTTCAAAAAATTCCGGACTAAGTCTATAACTTAAAAAAATTATTAATTAAATTGCTGAATTACACCACACTTCAAATTAACACCCTTAAGTAACAGCATAATTTTGCCATCAATTGTGAAGATCGTCGAGGCATTTCTGGAATCCATTTTTAGTTATATCCTTTATCTCAGCCTGCGATGCACTTTCAACTTCATCTGCAGATTGAAATTGATGACACTACAAGAGACATGCCCGCTTCGGAAATAGACGGAAATGTAGGGGTGAGATCAAGGGAGTAAGGAGGATGTGGCAAAACGGTTGTTTTCGGTTTTTGAAGAAAGTCAGGGACAAGGAGGGACCAGTGTGCTAGAGCATTATCATGTAAAGCGAGCATGATTGCTCAGATGACAATTTTGGTCTTTTCTTTCAGATCTACGCATGTAAATGACACAGAAGGTCTACATAGAATTCTGTGTTTTCAGAACGTCTTTCATGAATAAATTTTAGAAGTACAATGCCCTGGATATTGAAAAGCAGCTCTAGCATGGCCTTCCATTTAGAGCAATCTTGGCGGAATTTCTACTTGCGTGGAGATTGTGGCGATTTTCAAGTTGCCGATGCTCACATGTTTTTATAGAACCCGCAAATTACCATATTTTGCCTCCAGAAACAATTCTGCCTAGTAGAGGAGGATCTTTGTCAACGACCGACATTAATATATGCAGTCAATTCTATTTGAATTGCTTTATTGGTCTTTGTTTAACATGCGGGGAAGGATGTGTTGACACATCCTATGCATGTGAAAATCCTTAGCCAGTATCTGTTGACATGTGACCTTGGATATTCTAACTGATTCTGCTATTTGCTCTGTTGTGTTTGAAGCCACTTCTTAAGTACAGCCGTAGAAACCTTTTTGATGTTTTCAGCGGTGCGAGAAGACTGCGGAAGTTCAAAGTTCCCATCGTCTTTGACATTTTCCCTGTCTTCTCTGAAACATCGATACCACTTGAAAGCTTGTGTTCCCGATAATTTATATATACTACCATATACACATGCTTTAACATTTAGTAAATCTCCATAGCACTCTTTCCTAAGTTAATACAAAATTTTTAGATTCATTCTCTGATCAAACGCAATTTCTTTTAATCACCAGATATTAAATGCCTCTACCTATAAAATACCACACCGTGGAGAGCCACTGACCCAGTGACTTAGGACAAAGCACTTTTAGAACAGGGAAAGGATGCAGCGACACTAAAACTTTTTCATAGTCAAACTACTGCAAAATCTTTTCACGTTACAGACTCAGTCCGGGAACTTTTGAATTCTACTGCGTATAATATTAAAATGACACCCATCTGAAACAGCCTTCGTTTCAATATTTTTTGCCCGAAAAAAATTAATTCTAAAAGAGATATAAGTACAAGAAGTATAATTTATAAAAATCAAAATATTTATTATATACTTGGTTCAAATAACATTATTTACACATCATAACAGAAAAGATTTGAGAGCATAAATTGTATTCACAGCTAAAAATACATTATCATCGTTACAAAAAGAAATAAGTCTCATTCCTATTACAGGTTATAAAGAAAAGTAATTTGCATTTTTGCATACTCGCAAATGTTAAACTATGGTTTATATAATATCATAAGTACTGATAATTCTTAATAAATACTGATAGGTAAAATTGATAGATGTTTTTATTTAAATTAAAAATATGTTAGATGTATCAAATTAAAAAATAATTTTCATTGTAAAAATTCTACAAAATAACTATGTCATTTATATATGCTTCCATGGTTGCTATTATTTTAGGACAAAATAATAAAGACCATGATAGGTATAGGAAAAGATAATATTTAATAAAGGTTACTTTTCACAACACAAGGGAGCACAAAAAAACACATGACATACATTTCAGAACTCTTCTAATTTCGTACGAGGTAAAAGGCAATTCATCTCACCCCTTGAGCGCTATTTTGGTAGAACTTCTTTGAGAAAGAGAAAGATTTTTCGTTGTGCCAATAGAACAAGTAGTGTCACCTGCTATCACTAATAGTAAAGGTAAGGTAGCTTTTTCAAATGTATATTGTTACAACTATTATTTTTACAGTTAAGGTAATTTTATAGTTATAAAGTACTAACATTACTATTTTAATTTAAGTGATGTGATAAATACATTAAGATATTGTTGATAATAAATGAATATACTTGCTCTAAATTTCTTATTTTCACTCATAGTATAATCAGGTGTTTTGTTTTGAATTGCATATTTTTAACTAGTATGTTTAGATTTTTCATGAAATAAATTGGGTTTCCGAATAAAACATATTACTATTAATATATCAAAACTCTACTGAAATTATAAACATAACATATATACTTTATTTATAAGACGACTGCACATCAGGAATACCAGAAATTCAGTAAAGTATGGTTACGTTAACTGTCATCAATCTGCTTCTTTTATAAGTTTCAAAGAACAATTTTTGTTCATTTAGAACATTTATAAATCTCCATGCACAACAAAATATCACATGGGGGCTTACAGAAGTAGGCAGGAAATACATATCACAAAGGAAGAAGGAATTAAAGTCATGAAGGATTACAATATAAGCCTCCATGCCTTATAAGGGATTCGAACCCTGGCCCTATGGCTCCACAGTCAGCGTCACAAACCACTATACAGGATGAGTGGTGTCAAAGAACATTGCATAATGATTTATGCAGTAAGTATTTTTGTAATCAGTCTCGCATTACTTCTTTTACTGAAGAAAATAATTACTTTTAGTTGTCCTTTCTCATTTCTAGTAACAAAGAACTAAATTTTTTAAAGATAAGTATTGCAGAATTTTTTTTTATTTCTAATGGGGCTGAGGATTGGTGTTTTACCATTGTGCATTTCCCGGTAACTGGCATCTCTTTAGTGTGACACCATATACACTCATGAACATTGAAAATAGCGACCCAAGACGGAAGCTAAGTACAATCGCGAAACTTTGCAAATAAGTACAGCGTAATGTGATATGTGCAAATGATCCAAGTTTTGTGCCAATACGCATGCTCATACACGCCGAGGTGGCGCAGCAATCAGGAAGAGGGTGCTATATAAGCCAGCACAAATTCGAAGATTCATAAAGGTGACGATTACCCGCCGATTGTAGGAAGACTTTGGTAAGCGAAACATGCCAGGTAAACGTGCTAGAAGACATTTCTCACAATTAAGCCAGTTTGAGAGAGGCCTGATCATCGGGATGAAAACTGCAGGCTGGTCGACGCGCCGTGTTGCTGGCCAGGTGGATCGTTCGGAGTGTGCAGTTAGAAATTGTTGGGAGCAGTCGACACGAGAAGGTACCCACGCGCGGAAAACCGGGACTGGAGCGACCAGGAAGACCACGAGGAGAGAGGACTGAAGGATCTTGCGGCAAGCACTTGTGGACCCCACAGTGACTCATTCAACGATACGAGCATACGTAAGCGTAGCAATTGTTCCACAAACAATTTCCAGACACCTTGCAGAAGCAAATCTTAAATCTAAGCGCCCTTTCCGTGCATTCCCTTTAACACCGGAACATCGGCAACTGCGTCTACAGTGGTGCCAACCCAGATCAATGTGGAATGTCACAGATTGGCAAAAGGTTGTGTTTAGTGATGAATCCCGGTTTGTTTTGGGGACAGATGATAACCGTGTACGGGTGTGGAGGAGCCCTGGTGAGCGGTACAATTTCCCCCACTGTTCTACGTCACACTGCCCGCACTGCTGGTCTAATGGTCTGGGGGGGCCATAGCCTATGAGAGCCGGTCCACTTTAATTGTGATGCGTGAAACCTTAACGGGCCAACGTTACGTTGATGATATTCTTCGACCCCATGTAGGACCTTTCCTAAATGGTCTCCCAGGAACAATTTTCCAGCAAGATAATGCTCGTCCGCATACAACAAGAGTTGCTCAAGACTTCCTACGTCATTTTCAGACTCTTCCATGGCCAGCCCGCTCCCCCGATTTGTCCCCTGTAGAGCACGTGTGGGATCAGCTAAAACGGCAGATGCCATCGTGTCACTCTGTACATGATTTAGAGTTGGCTGTTCAAGATTTGTGGGCCCATCTGCCTCGGGACGACATAAGGTGTATAATCAACTCAATGCCGGGCCGTGTGGCGGCATGTATTGCAGCTGGAGGTAGTCCAACGCGCTATTGAAGTTGCCCAGTATTTGTGTCGTTGCACACCCTGTATTCGTTTAATTGTCTTGTTTTTGAGATCAAGTGAATCTCTCATCTGTGTCATTATGTGTATTAAATTTCATTTCAATCCGATGCTTTCTTCTTGGGTCGCTATTTTCAATGTTTCTGAGTGTAGGTTGAATACCAAATCATTACAAGAAATTTTGACACTCACAGTTTTTCCCCAGAAGAAGGAATCTAAGCCCTGACGATGCGAAATCAAACTTAGGAACTTCATTTTTCCGAAATACCCAAGTCAAATAGGATATTAAGGAATCTTTTACATGACGCATAATCATGGACACTGAACAGTTTTTGCATCAAGAAAATCCACCGACATGGGCCGGGATCGAACCCGCAATCCTGGGTTTACAAGGCCAGCTAGAAATCAACTACGACACCCAGCCGGTGTATTGAAGTATAAGCAGTAAAAGAGAAAACGTAATGCAAATTATTGTGGTTAAACTTAAATTACCTGATAATTAATGGTATCATTGAATAATTTTTAATAAATATAATATTCTGCAAGATGGAAATGTTTTGCGCATATCCTTTCCCGTCCCTAACAATAATGGGTACACGAGAAGTTAGTTGCTGTACGACAAAAGACGATCTTAAAAAAATTTTCAAAAATAATATGCTAATCCTCCTTGGTTACCTTGTATCACACGTGATACAAAACTTTCGTAATTTTTTGTGAAGGCTGAACAGCAAAAACAAATTTGGGACCAGTTGTAACGCATGAGATACAAAGTGAAATACCTCAAATAATTTCCTCCTTTAGTCAACACATGGCAGTCAGTCCATGATAACGATTTTTAGTAGCGTCTCTGAATCAAAACAAGATGAGTGCATGTCATTGGAGCAAGTATTTTTTTTATTCATATACAAATATTATAAACTATTTTTAAAATATGTTTTTTCTTGTATATGTATTTTTAACTAGTTAACAGCAAAAAAAAAAAAAAATTTACTGAAATAAAGCATAATGTTTTGTGAAATGTGTTTGTATCACTTGTGATACAATGACACCCAATCATTTTTAAGTCAATTTTGTTTTAATTTTTGTTATATTTTTGAGGCTTTGAAGATGGATAGAATTATTTCTTGAGAATTAAAATCTTTAGTTGAGGTTTATGATGAGTTCTCTCCAAATCGCAGATTTATGACTTGCATTCCACATTAAGCAGCTCATAATAAAGAAGCTAGGCACATGACTGAAATGGTTGAGGATAGGACTCATCAGTTGGCGCAGGAAAGAGAAGTGCTTGGCTATAACAACTGTACAATGTTAACTGCAAGGTTTTTCTATGCTTTGCAACTACTAAAAATGGTTTCAAGGCATTTCACGAAAATAAAAAATTTTATTGTAATAATACTACTATTATGTACTTAAAACGCCAATAAAACTTAATTTTCCTGTTGAATTAATGAATTATATGTAATGGGTAATTAAATACTAATATTATATTAATTGTTTCAATCTTGCTTAGTGCTTAAAAAATTATGTCTTGTTCCTGATGTACCACATGTGATACATCCCCCAAGCTTCTATAAATTAAAAAAAAAATATTGCACTTTTCTACATCAGAAGTGTGATTAAAACAACTATTTAAGTACCTCTTACAAAATATCAAGCTTTTATTTCTGATTCGAGTCTGAGGAGGTTATAGTTTTTTTTGCTAGTAATTAATTTAAGTATTATGATGTGTGAAATATATAATGAGAGATTCTCTCCAAGATAGGGGGAATAACATTTTATAAAAAATATTATTTCAGTTAATTGAAAATCATAAGATAAACTTTGTTTTAAAATTAATTTTTTAAGCAATTTTTATGAAATGGGGAATATTTTTGAAAATCAAATTAAATGTAAAACGCATAGTTTGCTTATATTTTTATAAGTTTATGTATTTTTCAAAAGCATCCTTTGAAAACAAATTTTTCTTTAAAAATAATTGCAAATTTCATCCACTCTTTTGTAAAAATGTTTCTTAGAAATCAATTCAATAATTTACTCAACGTTCCACATTAATAAGTAACTTAAAATTTTATATTAAAAAGAAGCATCCAATTCGTCCTATTCATTTCAAAAATTCGCCAAATACATCGCCAACTCTACCTTGATTCACCTTCTCTCGTGAAAAGTGTCCATTTCTTTTATTTCTTTCCAAAATTCTATTTCATCATTCCTGTAATTGAAGTCTCCATCAAGACACGCGAATGATAAGTAGAACTACAGTTCATTTCAAAATGGTTTTTCCCTTCGAATTTTAATTTAGAAGAACTCGAAAGGTATATGAGAGAAGATTAAATTCAAGCGCGCTTTTTTCAAACATTTATTTTGATAGAGTCAGAACTATTTACATAGACATGCTTCATTTACTGATTATGTGGAGTGGGAAATTTGGAGATAAGTTTTTATTTCCCGAGGGGTAAGACATTTTGAAATGGTAACGTCCCAAATTACCATTGCTGTGCACATTTTTCATAGGTTTAATGTAAACAAATAACAGAAATATGAAATATCGAAAAAGACATTCGATCGTAAATGGCATGAGTACACAAAAATATTCAACTGTGAATGATATTCCTCACTAAAACTGTTCCACCTTCGTTCAAGTAAATTGCATTATTTTGTTAGGTTACGGGTCCACCCGACACACATATACACAAGTAAATTCTTAATGAAATAAAAATCGAAGTTCCAAAATGGGTGATTCAATGACAATAAATGTAGTAGGCTGAGGAGTGCAGAGTGAGGTTAAAACCAGGTATAATGGCAAACCAAACTTCTCTTTTTTTGTTTATAGTACAGAGTAAACTCAGAAATAATATAATGGAGAGATATAATGAATCTATTTTTAAATTTGAGAGATAGATACTTAAAAAAAAATTCGAATTACTGTCGGATTCAGTGATGTGTAAGCAAATTCAATCTTGGCAAGCATAGAAGGGTTATTGTGGCAATTTTTTCAATTATAAAATATATTAAAAATATTAAATTAATATTAATTTAAACTAACTATATTTATAATATTAATACCACATTTTATTATTTTATATTAATAAAATTAATCTAAATAAAGATATATTATTCATTTGAATGAATTAGAAAATAACGCAAGTGGATGTTCTGACAAAGTAAATTTTTAGAGGAAGAAAAGTTTCAGAGAACTTTATATATAAATCAATATGTTAGCATTTTTCAAATTTAACCCGTTCACGCCCAAATTATTTTAAGATCGAAATTTTAAAAAAATATTTTAAAGTTACATTTTATGTATCATAAATAGAGTAATTATGAAGTTGTATCCATTTTCCGTAATTAGCAGCTGAGAAAATAGGTGATCTATAAATAGATCGCTGGGCGCTTATGGTAGTAAAAGACCAAGTAACTTTCTTGTGGTTTTATATTTAAAAAATTACAAATTTAGGGGGGGAATGTAATTTTTGTGAATTTAAAAATAACTTTTTTTATCCAATGGGCTGCAGATTGGTATTTTTACCATTGCAGACCTAGTACATCCCCAAGAGCTGGTATCACTCTTTAGTGCGGCGCCGTGTAGGTGGATACCAATTGCTGCAGGTAATTTTGACGCCCAGTTTCTTCCACAGAGGGAGGAACCTGGGCTCTGAGGATGCGAACTTGTACCAGGATTTTAATTTTGCCGAGGGCACCCAAGCCAAACAGACACTCTAGGGATCGTTTACATGCACATAATCATACGACATGGCCGCTGTCGATTTTCTGCATCATGAAAATCCACCGATTTGGGCCAGGGGTCAAACCCGCAACCTTGAATGCAGAAGGCCAGCAACAAACCAACCACGCCATCCAGCCGGCTTTAAAAATAACTAATGAGATTTAAAAGAGAAAATATTATTTTACTGATCTAAACTTACTTAGTTATAATCTTATACAACTGATTTGTAAAAGTTATGTATGATATAATGGAAAACATTTCAGGTAAAGGGTTACATTACATTTTGTACAAAACGTAAGAGGTCTACCCTTACATTTTTGAAACTGGCATCTTCTTTGGTTTTGTCTTTTTCCTATAACATGGTATTTTCTATCTAAATGCACAGAGTCTATTACGTTTGATCTTGATGACATCATCTGAGGTCTTCCAATGCCTTTCTTAGAATTTGTTCCTCGTTTGAGGTACGCAACGGCGATATATCTTCGGATGTCTTTTATACTTTTTATATTTCTTCCATGGGTACACAAATTTCTACATTACCTGACAGATCTTTTACCGATGGAGTAGTCATTTCATCATCATCAAAATAATCTTCGTCAGTTAACTCATCCACATCAGGCGGTAAACCAATTATATCAGACTCTATTTCCTTAGAAAACATATATTCTAACGCGTTTGCGGCGGTGTGAAACACTTTACGCCGAGACATTCAGGAAGAAATGAAACGGGAAAAAGAATGATATTAGTTACCACTAACGCCCAGCGATCTATTTATAGATCAGCATGTTTAAACTTACATTTTATTAATAAAAACAGCTATTTTTCTAATATAAATAAGCCAGAATAATTTAAGAGGTATTGAAAATGTAAAACTCATGAAACAAGTATAACTTAATTTTAATTTTTTTCTGTTGGGTACAAAATTGAAAGCTGCACTTTGAAGTTTCAAAATGGCGAACATCAGACGCTAGCTGCTGGACTACTGTGGGAAAGAATGCTTCAAATCTCATTTAGGGGTATGGCCACATGTGTAAGGAAACCAGCCAATGACAATACGAAGTAATTAAAAGATATTGTTTGGACTGGGACTTCTGAGTGGGAGGTGATCTATAAATAGATCACTGGGTGGTAACGGGTTAACACAATAAATTCCAAGAGGTAATAAATGTAATTACAAAAGGTAATAAATGTGTACCAATTATAATTATTATTTCTGAAGAAACTTCTGTGTGTGTGAGTGGGTGTGTGTAGATAATTTTAATGATAAAATTAAAGGAGTGTTTAAAAACATACTTCATAAAATTATTGTTATTTTGATTTTGTTCTAAACAGTTTTTCACTAAATTATAAAACTTCTGTTATTGATATTTGGGAAACTAAATATATATTTGCAGACATAGAATGTAATTTACAGAAATGTTTATGAAAATAAAAAACATATGTAAGTTAATAATCCAATGTATAACTTAAATTATTTCGAAATAAAAATCTTCCTTTTCGTCATAAATGTGGTATATATTAGTTAAGCTTTTAAATGTAATTTTATAAGTAGAGAATTTGTATTAGTTATGTTATTGTTTGTTGTATAAAATTAGACTTGGCAGAGTAAAGCATTCATTAGGTTTGGAATTTTTTTTTCAAAAAAAGGTAAGTTTATCAATATATATTTATAGATTAGTTACTTTCTTATCCATAACTGTTATTGCCCTTTTTTTTGCAAAATGTGCGTGTTTGACTTCTTTTAAAAAAAATTCTATCTAAAGTATATAACTCATGTACATTTGAAAGTAAAACGGAAACGTTATTTATAATAGTTACAAAATTAACGAAATCTTTTACCTTCCTCTTTTAAACTAATCAGAAACATAACCGAATTGCACCAAAAATTGCTGAAGCAGCGGAAGAAGTAAATTTAGCCATTTACTCACAACTCATCAAAAGATCACTTCAAAGTAGATGGCCGAGATTGCATTTGTGTGAAAGTCGAATTTATTAAAACTTTGCAAAATTTTAAATTTATTTTTTAAAATTTTTTTTGCCTAATTTGGGTTACACACACAAGATTGATTTTTTTTAAATGAAGTCATTTTGTTAAAAAAAAATTAGCAGTAACTGACATAGATAGAGAAGTAGCAAGTGTTGTACAATATATTTTGGAATCTCAACTATATGGGAGCCATCTCTTTTGAAATAACTTACTTAGATAGTTTGCAATATTTTTCTCTTTGTGGAGAGCCAAAATTAGGGGACATCATTTTCTGAAACTGCGACTCAAACTCCATTTAATTTAACTGAGCCAACAGGTGTTTTTTTAGCGAGTTGTGACTGTGATAATTAGCAAGGTTATGTAGAATCACGTAAATGAAATAATTACTGCAAAGTTGTGATATTTGTAAAGGGTGTGCCGATTCTTTCCACATTTTAAAAAAAGCCAAAATTTGCCAAATAATATGGAATTTTGTTTATTTTCCCCAGAACTGATAAGTCATTCCCTTTCACTCCCTGTCCACTTGACGTTTAGATTTGGGACACGTTATGTGCATCATCTTTCATTTATTAGAAATGCATTAAATTTTTAACAAAAAAACTTCCAAATCAAATTTTTTTCTGAAAAACATTTTTTTAAAAATGTCAAAAATACGGTTATCTTAAAAGAGTGCTTGAAATTTATGTAATGAGTAGTTACGAATATAAATTAATTTATTCAATATGTATCTAAAATACTACAGGACAGCGCTTCTCAAACTGTGGGGTGCACCCCCCTTGGGGGGCATGATAACCCTATGTGGGGGACTTGAACATATCGAAAATAAGATTATTTAAAAAAATATTAATTTACTGAAATAAAGCAAAACAAAATGCATTCTGACGTAATAAAAAATAAGATACACTTTTACAGTCATATATTATACTAATAAATGTATCAATGCTGCTTAATGTATTTAATAAGTAATTTATCAATACTAAGTTAAGAACAAGTATAGTAACTAATGGTGACTCCTATGTGTAGGCTTGTCATATACATAAGTTAATACTTATCTGATAATTTGTACGATTTATAATTAAAATCGTATTGTAGCTTTATCGTCAAAGTATATTACTAAATTCAATGCATTGTAATTGTATGTAGGAGGGGGGGACGCGGAGAAAATTATGATTGAAAACTGGTTCGCAAATATTGAAACTTTGAGAAGCACTGCTATAGGAAATAATTTTTTAGGTATGAAAGATAATTCAAATTATTTTATATTTTATGAGATTTTATCGTACATAACACTGGCAAATGTAACAATTGCACAGAAGCTTCATTTATGACTGGTGGTGGAGAATGAAAAAAAACCTTACCCAAAGTAGTATAGTAAAGATTGTCTCTGGGTTGGCATATCAATCACAAAACATTCAAATCACAAAAAAATAAAAAAAATAAAAAATTGCGAGACAAAAATATACGAGGTGTGACACAAAAAGAAAACGAAACTGGTCCGATAAATCATTGTACTTACAGAATTATTTCTATCTGTCCTTATCACCTTCAAAGTAGTCCCCTTCAGCATTCACACACTTTAGCATTCGGTGCTGTCATAACTGGTAACAGTTCTGGAACGAGGTTTTTGGAAGGCCCTTCAGGAGATTCTTCGTTTTTGCCTAAACCTCTTCAACTGAGGTAAAATGGGTTCCCTTTAAGCAAGATTTAACTGTTGGATATGGAGTTGCACAGGGAGCCAAAGAAGATGATGTCTCTTCATAGTAATGTTTTTAATGGTCGGAAACTGCTTGGCATATAAGGCCGTGTGAGCGGGTGCATTGTTCTGATGCAACCGCTAGCCATCACTCTACAATTGGGGTATTTTTCCGAATTTTTTCATCGAAGTTTTCTTAGTACATCAATGTAGTAGTGCTGATTAACTGTCTGGCCACTGTGTGGGAACCCACTCAATCATTATGATTTCATTAATGTCGATAAAGACAATTAACATTACCTTTAATTTTTACTTTGACCATCCGTGCTTTTTGGGCCTTGGGGATCCTGAAGATTTTCATTGCATCGACTAGTGCTTACTTTCTGGGCCATAGGTAAAAATGCCTCATCACATGTTACAACAGATTCCAACAAATTGGACTCATTTGAAATGTGTTCTTACATGTCTACACACGTCTTTTAATGCACTATTTTCGGTCATCGGATAGAACGTTTGGAACATATTTCACAAAAATCTTCCTCATGTGAAATTTGTCAATAAAATGCGTCGAACAGCTTCCCTATTCAAGTTAATCAGCCCCGCTTCACTGCATGAACACTTAACCTTCTGTCATCCCTGATCGTATCACGAAGCTCAGCAATGTTTTGGTCTGTAATCGCTGACCTTGGGTGCACTGTCCCTTCCCTTTTAAAACCACTTATGCCATTCAAATACTCGTACATGAGACAAAATTTCATCTCCATAAGCATGGGTAAACATTTGAAGTTTTTCCGTGGCTTAGTTCTCAAGTTTCACAATATGCCAATTCACTATTCGATTTTTACTCTAGGCCTTTTCCGGCAGAATGCATTTGCACATGTTCACTCAATGACACAGTACTCAAAACTGACGTGCTCGGTGAAATTGAAACTGGCCACAGGGATAGAATAAGTGTGTGGGATGACGTCACCAAGACAGTTGTTGTCAACCCACTCTTTTTTCAAGCCACTCACTTAGCCTCGTTTTTATCGTGTCAAACCTCATATGTTTAACGTGCAAGAACACTTTTTATTGTGAACAGATTTCCATTTTATACATTACGAAAATGAAATTTTCTAAATTTATTAATCTGCAAGGTAAGATATCAAATAAAATGACAACATCAATTTTTTAGAACTATGACTGTTATACTACTCCTGATTTTTTGAAGCAATAAATATGTTAATGTAAATGTTATTTAAAAAAATTGCAATGCAGAAAATTCTGCATAAACAAATAATTGAAACATTGCAATTATACAAAAAAAAAGAAGAAATTAAGGACAATGTGTATAATGCTAGTGACTACATAAATCGTAATTTTATGCTAATAGTCTCAAAGAACGAAACAGTTCCTCGAGAACGATGAAATTTATTGTGAAAAACAATCCTTAAAATGCAAGATAAAGAGAAGTAAAATTCATACAATAAGTTTCCGAAGGTACTCGCCCATTCTACAACGCTCAAACACATCAGTGTCTAAAAATACAGTTACATAATGCTATAAAGCTACCGACATGCAAACACTTGATCGTATACATATGCACCGTAGTGAACACTTGAACAGCTGAAGTAGAACTCACAGGAAACAACTACATTCCACTACTTTCTCGAAAATCCGCTTAGGTAATAAGTCTTATCGTCAAATACCTCACCAAGAAATTTCGAGAAGTATATCTAAGGTCACTAAGTCGTCAGAATGGTCTCCATAACCAAAATGGTTGCCAAAAATATTTCCAATTTGGCTGTATCTCCAATATTTTGCCAAGCTCCCACTGAAACACTATTTTAGTGTAAGGGATGGCATTACCTGCAAATATTACAATAATAACTGCAACATAAATTAATATTAACTTATTATAAACATGCAGATTAATCTTATTTACAGAATTTTAAGATATATCTAAGCACTAATTACTTAAAATTGGTAACAATATGCACATTCGGAGAAAATATAAATTAAAATTGCAACGTAGTTTTAATAAAATGACTGTCATTTTTTTGTTACATAATAAATCTTTCAACTTTAAAACATCGGTATTGAAATTTTAACGCACGTTACATTAATTAATGTTGCGCGGAAATGTTTTATTTATGTAAAGAAAGTTTTTCCGAAATTCATTTGATATGACTTTATGAAATAAATACTTTTCCAAGACTAATCTGTAGTAAAACTTCCATGCGATTTTAAGAGTGTAAAAATTCAATTAAAGATTATTTTTCTAATAAGCACTTATCATTTTGCAATTAAATAATCCCGTTGGATTCATGGAGTTTTCTGCAAATAAACCACTATAGTTGAAATAAAACTAGATGAAAAAGTACGTGTCTTACATTTCCTTTTGCAATATCTTTTGGAAAAAAATTGGAAAACAATTTTTGTGAAATATGATGATTTTTATCGCCAAGCTATCTGCCAATTTTGCATCACGAAACTTGTAAAGCATGAAATTTTTCATCATAAATAAACCTTCCTCCCCCCCCCTTTTCTGTCTTTCAGCTGTTTTGTTGAAATAAGAAATAAAAAATTAAGCTCTTGGGGCCATGGTAATCAAAATAGAACTCGCGAATGGTTTTCGTAAATTGAAAACTTTTCGTAAATGTCTGTGGAAAATTAAATTGCATATTTTTTTCTTCCCCAATGAGTAAAATGACTCGGCATTAGTTGATGTGCACAATATTATTTTGAGAATTAGAATGGCATTTTTATTTTTCATTGATTAATTTTTTTTATTGTAATCCAAATAAACTCAACCATTTATTGATTTACATTTATTTTATTTTTCATGAAGAATAATCTTGTCTCGCAATGCTTCTAAAATAATAAATTACTTAAATAAACATATTATTCTAAAAATATTTTTCGATCTGTTTTCTTATGGTATGTTATATACATATGCAGATACAAAGTTGTAAATTGTGCCTTCTCAAATACTTTATTTTGTAAATTATATATTTCACGAAAAATGAATATTATTTTAAATAATGAACAACATAGATAACTTACCTGGTTCATAACGAATGTACTTTACTTTCTAAATATTAATTTAAATCTACATTTTTATTACAATTTATTGTTTTATTTACTTTTTAAATACATGGTTCATTGAAAAATATTAACATCACATCTAATTGTAACTTTAAAAAATTTACTTAAATTTCATTAAAATCTACTCTTTTAACTTAAGATTAAATACGATGGTTAAGAAATTATTAAAAAGAAACTGCGATAATATTAATGTGTATTATTATTAGATCAAAATTATTATAAAATGCTTGAGTTAATATTTGGCATGTACAAACATTTTTGAAAAGCAGATGCGTATGTTTTATTTCCACGATATATTTGGAGATTTCATGGGGTAAATTGTTATCTGTGTGCAAAAAGAAGAAAAAAATCATTATTAGGGTACAGCTAAATTTGAAAAAAAAATATTTCGGTTACCGAAGCATTCTAAACTGTCGATCATAATGTCAAAAGCAGATTAAATAAAAAAAAAATAAAACCAACTGGAAGAAATATGTTGTAGATCAAGAGGAACAACAAAATGTTCGCCAATCAACTAAAAAAAATCTTTCAGCTCGTGAAATTTCTAAACGTTTCAGCTAGAAAAAAAAATTAAAGCAAAAAAAAATTCACCTGTCACACTTTGTTAATAAAGCAAATATCAACATATAATGTATGAAAATGAAGACAATGTTAAAGTTATCGACAGTTATCAAAGAAAGAACACAAAAATGGTATAAAAATGTCATGTTATGGAACGATGAGTGGAAAGACGAAATAAGTTTAACCTTGACGATCCGGATGGTTTCAAACCACTATAGTTAAGACTGGAGAAATGAACCAAAATAATGCTTAAGCCGAATAATAAGATGAAGATCAGTAATGGTTTGCGGAAACTTTAACCATTATGGAATGAGTGATTTACTACATATTTTGGTAAATATGAGCACTGCACAATACCAAGTTATGCTGCTTAATTATTTGATGCTGTTTGGACTTTTTTCGGGTCCAAACAGCATTCTAGCTGAATCTCCCTGAAATATCCTAGCTGGATATTTCAGGGGGGCAATGCTTCTTGTTACACATATAAATCCACCCAAGAATGTAATAAAAAAAAGAAAAGATCAAATCAAAGAACGAACTACTGCATAAACACATTGTATACAGTTAGCTTCTGACATCTGTTGGAAACATGAGAAACTTCTAGGATAAGACCTCAATGGTCGTTCAGAGAAATTACCATCTAGCATCAATTTCTGAGGCTTATAAGCAAGTGGTACGTTTTATGTACCACCACACAATAAACTAATACGAATTAGTGGTACAACATATGTAACACCAAGCATCAGAAGTGTTAAGAGAAATATTAGATTAAAAAATTTAAAAAAAACGGCAGTTAATCGCTCTTAATATTTTTAATAAAATTACTTAAAAGGAGTATTGTGTACTTTTATTCTTCTCAAAAAATCCTTAAATAATGCTCGGAAATTATAACTCTTAACACTTTAAGTAAAATAACATTAAAAAGAACTGTAAGAAAAAAAAAGTTCTTCTAAAACAATAATTTAAATTTTTTTTATTTGTTGTATGCTTGCTTAAGTATACAATCGTCCAAACAATTGTGTTTAGCTCATTTAATTTACTCTACACTTTTCTCTCTCTCATAACAGTCCTTAACCTCCGTTCCCATTCTTGATTGGAGGCTCGGGTGTATTTATGATCACTCCAAGTGATGCAACCTACCAAAATCAGTAATCAGTGCTGGTGCCATTGCCTCTTGCTTCACTTGTAAACTTCGGATGATAATTGAGGCTCTTGATCTATATGAGACTCTTCCTATTCTAGAACAGGCTAAGTCATCGTCATTTTTTGTGATTCAAAAAGCAGCCCTCCAGTCAATTCTAAACGGAGGTTCATGGAATACTGAAAATACTTGTTCTCTCCTGTTTAGATTATAGGAGTTAGATGAAGTCTGTTCCCTCCGATGGTTACCTGCACATGTTGACATTACCGGCAATAAAAATGCCAATGAACTGACGAAAGAGGCTAGACATCT